>MNCI01011256.1:654-14838 GCA_015680685.1 Gnetum montanum
AAGGGAATAAAATATGTCAATGGGAAAAAGAAAAAGAGAAATTAGAGGAGTTAATATCTCTAAAAAAAGATTACTTATTCTATATATAAACAAAGTCTTTAAAAATATTTTCAAATCATTAGTCACCAAGAAACTCAATTACATTGAGTAGTAGAGAGAGAGAGAAAGATGAGAAACAAAATGATCAACAAATACTTCTTAAGTGTTAATAAAAAGTGCTGAAGGATCAAATGCTAACCAACATTGACAACCTCCTTCTATTTAGGGGTATCCTCCTATTTCTTAGCTCAAAATGCCTTATAGATCATGAAGGAATGATACATTGGGGTCCATAGAATCTTTTTAAAGGTTATTGAAGGTTTTGGATAGGAGAATTGACATGAAAAAATCATTGTAAGAATTGAAATTGGGCATCAAAAGTAAGATTGAAGTTAGACTTTGAAGAGTTAGCTAATGTTAAGTGTTGAAAAGCTACAAAGGAAAAATTTAACGCTAAATGTCAAAAGTGAGATTGATGTTGGATGTCAAAAGCTAGAGGTAGAATCAATGCTAAAGCTAATGTTAGACATTGAAACTGAAAACTACAAACGATGAACCAAAAATAATATTGCTAATAACAAAAAACATTACTTCTACTAAGTTATAAATAGAAATCCAAAAACTACATTGTAGATGATGCAAGAGATCAAATTTCGACCATTGAAGATGGCTTTTAACATTAAAAGTCATACAATGTACCTAGGGCTCTAGATTATATAGAAAAAGCCAAAGTGGATACAACAATGATGACTCCACATGTAAGAATATAAATAAAGATACTTACAATTGTGACTTCATGCATAAGCCTACACATAAAGATACTTACTGTAATGACTCCATGTATAAGCATCATTAACAAAAATATTAGTCATACAAATTCTCAAATAAATAGAACATAGGATGATGGAAAAATGTACTAATATAAACCAATTAAACATTAATAATTCCTATGTATTCTATGCTACCAAAGTTAATGAGTCCTAAGTCTCATATTTTAAGAAGAGTTCTAGACTTGAAATATTTCCTAAGGCATGAAAATATTAAATTATTATTTTTCAACTTCTCTGGACTATTTGATGCATTAAACTATATTTCTAGATGTCAAAAACTTTGTGTACAAGTTTTCTAATATAAAAATATTTTCTTAGAATTTTTTTATTGTAACATTTTTTTTAAAAAAAAGTAGTGGATCATGACCCATGACTTGTGATGGGGTTGTAATGCATTGGATGAAAGAGACAAAGTTATGTTCTCAATGGCACCAACATGCTAAATAAATTTGTCTTTAGATCATTAGCATCTAACATTGTTTTGGTTTTCAAAATTCAAAACTAAAATGAGAATCCTAGCAAAGTATCTTGAAATATTAGTGGAAGCAAATGAAAGCCAAAGAAGATCAAAAGAACAAGACTATTGATTTGAAACCTCCAAGTCATGCTAAGTTATAAAGTTTTAATTGGATTGTATATATTGAGGTATACCTATTGATGAATCATGTTTTGACTAGCAATATCGAATTCCAATATGCGATGTCAAATATCCAATATCACNATGCATTTGATATTCATGCACTTTACTTTAGTGCATTTTCATTAAGTAATTAATTTCAAGTTATTAATGAACATAAGAATTACCTCTTTAAGCATACATGTAGCACTTGGTAACCCAAAAACACTTAACATTTGGTAACCTAGTAGCACTACATGTGTTCAAAATGTGTCAGGAGAGTGGAAACATGTACTTGTGTTAGGCTAGCTAGGTAGTAGATTAATTAGATATTAAATTACTATACCTTTCATTCTTTTTTTAGGTGATTAAACTTATAAAATAAAAAATGATAAAAATCATATGCCTCAATTACACTTAACAATATACTTGTACCTCATGAGTGGAATTGAGAAGACAATGATCATTCCAATCAGATTTCATGTCTTAAAACTAGTGTACTTAAGAACTCAAGGTCTACAGAATTCAACCGAATTGTGCGTGAATGTTTGTGATTCATATGGTTGGGTGTAGGGGTACCTCGCCATTCATCATTAACATCATTGTCGGGTATATTTTTATTATTACATGCACTATCTAGGATTTAGTGAAAATTATTTAAATTGTTGGATTGAACCTTAGAGTCATATCACATCTTAAGATTACTACAACAATATTTAGAAGCACACAACATTTCTATTTTTCTAACATAAAATATCTTCTTCTCATAGGAGTGATCCTCTACCCAAGTCTGATGGAGTACATCAGCTGGTGCCTCAACAATACTGAGTGGTATATGCTTATCTTGATAAGTATGTACCAAATTTCACCTTCATATTACACTAGGATGAATAGCTATGGTGGCATGACATGGAGGACAACATTGTGTGGCTGCCTAATTGATCTGTTCTTGTAATGCTCCACCAAATGCTTATACAAGGGATCTCCAAGGACTTCATGCTAAGTACATGGTGCAAGATAGTAATACCAAGGATTATCATCCCGCTAAGTTTTGTAAAAAATTTTCTAAGTACTACATCTTGTGTCCCACATGTAACACGAGGCAAGCATAGCAACTAGATTTAGAAAATTTTTTGAACTTTTTATGGTCACCTCCAAACTTAGAAAATTTTCTAAATTTTTTTCATAGTCCCACCTACCACACTACCATGTGGCACCTAACCCGCATTTTGGGCTAACTCTAGCCCTATAAATATCCTTGCACCCTAATGTTTTAGGGGTTGGGGGCTTCCATTTTTCACCAGTAGGAAGTTGGCACTTTCATTTGGCATTTTGGCATCTTGGCACTTTCATTTGGCATTTTGGCATCTTGGCACTTACCTCTGTGGGTGAACAAGACCCAGAGCACACCACATCAGTAGAGAGGCTTCCCTGCACCACATAGTGCACTACAATTCCATTGCAGCCTTGCACCGCACGGTACACCATGATGGCCAACTCAACAAGCATAGTTCATCACAGTGAGTTCTAGACTTCACAGCTTGACATCACCAAAACTATGACTACGCTCCCACTATGTTTGTTGTACACTATGTACCTTCTAAGACCCTTTTGGAGTTAAATACACTCCCATTTAAGGTGGTGTTCCATTTCTCTCTTCTGTGTCTAGCATTTTCTTGCATTTTTCTTACATCTTTTTACATTTTTTCATGCGTTGTCATGTTGTACTATGCTCGGGCAATAGTCTCCATAGGTTGACACTCTTGTTTCAGTCAAAACCCTTGGTTATGCTTGCCCCCATTTTGTGGCTACGCTCTATACTTAGCATAATGAAGCACTACTTTAACACTTAGCACTATTTCACATTGTTTACACTTGGATTTTGGCTAATCATGCCACCCCTTGGTTGCACCCACCACCCCAATTGCAACTAGCAAAGCCCCTATTCAATCAACAAGACCGTTTAGGATGCTCTTCCTCTGCTTCTAGTAAGGCTCTTGCATGGAGGTGGGATTAGGCTATACGCCTGCTAACCTCTCAATGTTCTAGCCACCAACATTTTTGATCATCATAGTTTTTGGCACTAGAAGGAGGACCTTGCCATTTCCTTCTATGTTGTCTCATGTGCTCTCTCCACCACTGGTTGGTGTAGATTGGACCTCATCATCAGTTCCCTTGGAACCCCACTAGACAAAAGCCAAAGTGTATCTTTTTCACTTAACCAAAATTCTAGACACTTAGGAGAGCATAACTAGCTCTCAGTGGGAGAGTGTAGCCAACTCCAGCATAGCGAGCGTAGCACCAAAGTTAGTCATTTTTAGTAGCTTTCACACTTAGCATTTTTTTTTTTTTTGCATTTTCATACTTAGCCAAATTTTCTACAATTTTACACTTAGTCAATTTTTTGCAATTTCTATACTTAGCCATTTTATGCATTTTTACACTTACCATTTTTCTACATTTTTATACGTAGCCATTTTTCTGCTACTAGTAGACTGAGTCATTTTTCTATAGTGTTCAGAGTTAGTCATTTTTTGTAAACAACAACTCTCACAACCTAATCTGTGAACATGAATCCAAATCAACCTTCCACAATGGTGTTTAACACATTTGACACCATGATCCACCCAAAGTGTGCCATGCTAAGCCACAAACAATACAATTTTATTTGTGCCAAAATCCAAATAGGATTACCAGTGGATTGCCTTGACTTGGAGGAAAAATAGGACTACAAATAAGTCCATTGAGATGGATGGGAGTACAACCCCTCCTTATTTGACATAATCCTACTCACAAAGTCCTACCATCAATTATTGTCCCAACTCATCTATGCAAACAAGCATGATGTAAGGACAACCTACGAGGAAGCCTCACAAGAGGAAGAAGATAAGTTTGAGGCCTGCTCTGAATGCGAGAGCCCCCTCTACACCATCTTTCAACAACCACTTTCTAGTATAGCCCCTCCTTGATTTGGTCCATCCATCCTCTCCAAGATGGTGACCATGCCAATTTAGCCTTCCTTGCAAGTGACCACTACATTCATCTAACCTTATGCTCATGTAGGGGCCACCTCCTAGCCCTAGATGACTTAGGAATCCTCTATCTTGCTTTTCTCATTGGCATCCATGATGTCTGTCTAACTCACTTATGTGTCGCCTACCTTGGTCACTACGCCCATCGCTCAGCCAATGCATCAACTAAACCCGTCTGCTATGATGTTAAACTGGAAATGATCATCCGCTATGATATTAAACTAGAAATGCCCATTTGCTAAAACATCAAACTAGCAAACTCCACTACCAACAATCCAACCCTATGCTATGAACCAACACAAGCCTAGAAAATGCAACCAGCTAGCACATCCCCAAGCTTGGATCAAGCATTCTAGTTGATCCAAAGTTTGATGGAGGAGATCAACCAACTCAAAGATGCCTCCTCTGAAATCATCAAGGTGATGGACTTTTGCCAGGATGACTCCATAAGTCCTATAGTCCCACCCCTAACTCTTTCAACTGGGGTCGATCTGCCTGAACTCACCAAGTACAATGGTAAAGGGAATCCCAATGCACACTTGGTCACATTTTGATCCAAGTGCCTACTCCTTCAAGCTTGGCCACATGCCATCATACATGTTTTCCCCATGTCACTCACTGGCAAGGCCTTAGACTGGTATTGTGTGCTACCTAAGGCCTCAATCTCTTCTTTGGAGAATCTCATAACCCAGTTTATAACATGCTTCAAGTACAACCTAAAGCCTGAAGCAACCCTTAACCAACTCATGCAAGTCAAGAAAGGACCCCTAGAGCCCATGCCAAAATTCCTCTAATGCTAGAACACTACATTTAGTGAAATTGCATGAACCCCTAGCAAAGATGCACCTACTAGCCATGTTCAAGGGTGCAGTGACCAACTTCATCAAGTTCAAACTATATTACCTGGCCCTGAAGTCCCTTAGCCAAGCCTTTACCCAAATTAAGGGCATAGAAGAGGTAGCCCAAGCTAGTAATGATCCAGCCTACATGGCCTATAGAAACCAACATGTGCACAAGCAAAACACAATAGTGGAAATAATGGCCGCAAGTACAAAAGTAACCAACTGTGGCCTGACAACTAAGCAACCTAAGGCCCTAGCTCACAAAGCTACCAACCCTGGTGCCAACTTGCCTACATCAGTAGGAGCCACCCCAAAGCCTAACTTTGAGTGCAAGGATCCCTCAAAGTATACAATGCTACCAATGAAACCCTCTGAATTGCTAGAGTAACTCTTGAAAGCCAGGTAAATCCAATACAAACATGTATCAGAGATTACCCACCAAAAACATGATAGGTACTATGAATTACTAAGGAACCCTGCCTTAGTAGTACCAAACGAACCAACAGTCCCACAACATTTCAAGCTAGACCAATACTATCATTACTACCAAATTTCTGGTCACAGTATGAACAACTATCATGCTTTGTAGGATGACCTACAAAGAATGATAAAATGGGGCAATTGGTGCTTGACATAGTAAGCCAATCCAATGTAGATAATGCCCCCTATGTCATAAACTCAATCAGTGTAGGTGGCAAGTCTAAATTTGTGTAACAACCTTTTGTGATTTGCATGCCTTCTAGCAAGGTAAGGATCCCCTCGGCCTCCACAAGCAAGAGGCCCCCTTTGATATCAAAATGCCACCTTAGGCACCCACAACACCCTTTGTGGTCAAGGTTCCATAGCAATCATCCACTAATACATTAAACTAGCAACCAAACCAATCCTTTGCTAAGACAATAAAACTAGCATGATGTAGCAGTAACAATTGCTAAGCAACCTTTTATCATCAAGGTGCCACAATGAGTTGGCCCTGCAACAACTCCTAAACCGTTTTTTGTCATAAGGGTACCACAACACAATGGCCCCTCACCTACCCAAATCCCAATAGTGGGCAACATCTTGGTCCTTCCTCCTTCAAGGGCTGACCCCACTAGTAACTCGAGTAGGCCTACCAAATGACAATGCAAGAGGATGAACAAGCACCTCGCAACCTCCATGACTAAAGCAAAGGCCATAACCAACAAGCAATAACTAAACACTTGGGGCCCTTGCCCCCAGGTAGGTCAAGCAACCCAAGGTCAAGTCCCCTTCATGAGGAAGTCAAAGCTAACACAATGACCAATAACAAGGAATTTGTAGCTACACTAACCTAGGTGAAACAAATGCCCAAGAAAAAGAACACAATGTTGACCTTGTACAATCTAGTTATAACCTCATCTGCTCATCATCAAGCGTTGGCTTGGATGTTGGCCTTCATTCCTATTATGGAAGACGTCCTTGTAGATGAGAATACCATCCGTACAATAATGTTGCTGCCTATACCATAGGAATCAGGTTTAACATCCCTAGCGTTTCATGATAATGAAGTCAAGGTCAACCCTGAATGAGGGGAGGTTACTACAGCTCCACCATTCATTAGCATATGTGTTGGACAGTGCACCATCCACAAAGTACATGTCAATGATGGTGTAGCAACAAATGTAGTCCAGTACTCTGTCATTGACAAGCTAGGCATGGCAGATGAAATCAAGAAAACCAAAATCACATATCTAAAATCCTTCAATGGATCATGCATCATTGTTAGGGGTACAATCAACCTAGCCTTTGTAGTAGGAGACATATTCCCCACTAGTGCAGATTTTACTATCATAGAGGAGATGCCAAGCTTCAACCTAATCCTAGGTAGGCCTTGGCCAGCCCAACTATGAGTCATCTCCTCTCCCATCCATCAAGAAATCAACCTTTCATACAAAGGTGGTCAAGTTATCATGTACAGTGATAATGCCTCCTCTCTAGGGATCCACAACATAGGCATGAAGCAAGTGTTAGAGGTGGAGTTTCTTGGTGGTACACCTGTGATAACAAATGCAATGCCTAAGGCTGACACACCAAAATGAGCAGTTGAAGCTAATAGCCTCCTAGAAGATCTTAAGCCTTACATGCCCCCTAATCCACACTTGGTTGGGAAGAAACTACATGACCAAGACTTTCCCTTGTCCAAGAATGTGCTAAGCACCTACTTGCCCCTTGCCTCCATGAGCCATGCATTTTTTATTTTTACTTACATTACATTTTTTGATGCATTTACATTTAACCTACTTGCCTAGTTTACACACTACTTTGCTTTGTTTATGCATTTCTAGTTTGTTTATGCATCCATCCACTTAGCTTATGCATTGCATTTGAAAAACATCAAAAAACATATAAAAATAAAAAAAATCATAAAACTACAAAAACAAATAGCTTGAAAAGACCTTAAACTAGCCCACGGCCTAGAACAGCCTAAAACTATCACTTTTTGCATTGCTTTCCTTTCATTTGTGCGTTTTAACTTTTTTTATGATAGGTACTACTTGATGTTATTCTTCTAGTTGATTTTTGTAGGATCTTGCAGCCACACAGAATGACTATGCATGCAGCATCACACCTCACACAAGCAAGGTAAGCACTCGTCTGCCATGACACAAAAAACTAGCACAGATAGTTCACTATGACTATAAACTAGTATAGATCATCCTTGGGTCATGATGTTAAAATAGCAAAACATCCAATGTCCACTACGACGTTAAAACTGGCACTCAGCGTTTTATTAGGACTATAAACTAGCACATCATAGTCTGCAAGGACCTTAAACTAGGTTCATGATTTTCTAGGACTTTAAATTGGCATGTTGCTGATCTATTGGAGCACCTACCATTTGTGAAACCCTTGGGGCACTCACATTATCATCACCTCCCATCATTTTGTTGATCTTTTGGAACACTTGCCATTAGTGTGACCTTCAAAGGACTCACACCTACCATTAGTGAAACCCTTGGGACACTCGCAGCATCATTACATCCCACCATTACACCTACCATCGGTGTGGCCTTTGGAGCACTCACAACATCATCACCCTGGCACTTTCACTAGCTTCCTAAGCACTTGCAACTAGCACAGTATCTGACACATTTGCAACATCTTTGCATCTAGCACTTGTAGCATCTTCACATCTTGCATTTGCACTTGCATTACATGTTTTGTGGTTTTCTTATCTTCTTAGAGTTATGTTTATAGGACAAAGCCTTGGAGGTAGTCATGCAGAGATGCATCTCGTCATAGTAGCAAGTCACCACATCACTCCAATGTGCATGATTAAACTAGTTAAGCTACTCAAGAGTGCACATCCCCCTCATCTTGTTACAACCTATGCACATCCACTCCCTCATCCTAATAGCCTCTCATACCCTACATACTCATGATTGCACATCCCTTTGATGCATACACATTGTTACACACATGACATTCTCTTCACATCAACTATAGAACCCAAGGAAAATGTAACACAACTCATCCCGTGGGGAGCCTCTATTGGCTAGTTAAGGCATAAGCAAATGTAACATAACTCATCCTTGGGAGGAAACACCTTTCTTATAAATGCAATGCAATCACATCAAAACAAAACCCATCTACTTGATGGCCAACTTGTAGCTAGCATTTAGTAGTAAGCCAAACCCAACAAAGGTTCACCTCACAACAAAGTAGGAAAAAAAAAGCAAAAGAAAAAAGAAATAGAATAGGGAAATAGGAAAAAACACATCCCCAAGCAAATTGACAATGCTGTAGCTTTGTAATTAGCCTAGCCTTGGATCAACTTTGACTCTCTCATAAGCACTCTGTTGAGAGGTCAACGTTTCAAGGGTAGGCCACTTCATGCCATGGTCACCATTAGCCATGCTAACTTTGCATCTTGCATCAAGATACATTGTTTGCATTTTATTTCCTTTGCTTGTATTTCATCTTCTTAGCACATTACCTACACCCTTTTCCCTCAACATACCACTATCAAAAATGAAACCTAAATAGGTATCGAAAAGTGATGTTGGTGCCATGTTTGTTGTGGTGTTTTGCAATTCTTTGTTGACATCTCTCGGGCCACTTCTCTAGATGTCAACAAAGAGAGGCCATTGAAACACCACAAAATTTTGAGTCTTGACTACAAATTTGGCCAAGTTTCAAAACAGTGGCACTTTACCCAAATTTTTTTAAGTGTTGAGTGTAGTCAGCTCCAACTACTAGATTTGGAAAATTTTTCTAAGTGTCAGAACAATGGCACTTTTTGCAAATTTTTCTAAGTGCTCAAACCATGCTCTCCATTGTAGTAGAGTGTAGTTAGCTTCAACAACCAATTTTTTGCAAATGTGGCTAAGTGTTAGAATGATGACACAAGCTACAAAAAATTTTCTAAGTGTTGTGCTACGCTTTGGTACTATAGCTGCTACACTTTGGCACTGTAGCTACTACACTTAGCATTGTGGTTGCTATGCGCGACACTATAGCTGTTATGCTCTACTACACTCAAGACCGTAGTAGGCGTAGCCAACACACAAATGGCTAGTTTTCCAAAAATTTTCTAAGTGTTGTGCTTTGCTCCCATTGCCCCTACTACACTCTAGAGTGTAGCTAGCATGGGACAACAATTGTACAAATTTTTTTCTAATTGCTATGTCCCATGTCTCGCACATAACACAAGGTGAGTGTAGCAAGCTGTAGAAATTTTTCTAAGTGTTGTGCTATGCTCTCATTGCCCTAAAGGATCTACATTGGTTTTAGGCTATTGAACATTGCAACATTCAAGGATCATTTTCCTTTGTCATTTGTAGCTACTACGCTCTAGAGCATAGCTAGTGTAGTTAGCATGGGACACCAATTTTGCAAAAGTTTTTCTAATTGTTGCATCCTATGTCCCACACGTAACATAGGGTGAGCATAGCAACTAGAGTTAGAAATTTTTTTGAACTTTTTCTAGTTACCTCTGGACTTAGAAAATTTTCTAAATTTTTCTTGTAGTCTCACCTACCACACTACCATGTGGTGCCCAATCCACATTTTGGACTAAGCCTAGCCTTATAAATATCCCTACATCCTAATGTTTTAGGGGTTGGAAGCTTCCATTTTTCACCAGTGGGTAGTTGGCACTTTTATTTGGCATTTGGCATTTTGGCATCTTGGCACTTAGCTCCATAGGTGAACAAGACCCAGAGCAGACCACACTAGCAGAGAGGCATCCCTACACCGCATAGTGCACTGCATTCCATTACAACCTTGCATCGCACGGTACACCGCAATGGCCAACTTGACAAGCATAATTCATCATAGTGAGTGCCAGACTTCACAGCCTAACATCATCAAATATGCTCCCACTAGACTTTTTGTACACTATGTACCTTCTAAGACCCTTTTGGAGTTAACTACACTCTGATTTGGGGTGGTGTTCCATTTCTCTCTTCTATTTCTAGCATTTTCTTGCATTTTTCTTGTGTCTTTTCTCATTTTTTCACACATCGTCATGAAGTACTATGTTTGGATGGTAGTATCGGTGGGTTGACACTCTTATTTCGGTCAAAACCCTTGGCTACGCTTACCCCCATTCCATGGCTATGATCTACACTTAGCATCGTGAAGCATCACTTTGACACTTAGCACTATTTTGCATTATTTAAACTTGCATTTTGGTTAACCACACTACCCCCCCGATTGCACCCACCATCTTGATTGTAACTAGAAAAGTTTCTATTCAATTGACAAGACCATTTAGGGTACTCTACGTTTGCTTCCAGCAAGGCCCTCACGTGGAGGTAGGATTAGGCTATATGCCCGCTAACCTTTTGGTGTTCCAGCCATTGATGTTTTTGGTCATCATAGTGGATGGTCTTACGTTGCTAATTTCCTAGTGATTAATGTGGAGAACTGTAAAGGGAACTTCCCAATCACCATGGGAAGGGCATGGCTAAGCATCATTGATTCAAGAATGGGTATTAGAGATCTATCTCTAGAAATATCTAAAGAAAATGCATTTGGAAAGATCAAGAAGAAGTGAGTTCCATGCATCACGTACAAAAATATAGGGTGAAATTATGTGTAGAAACTCTAGGTGTTGAAATGAGCATCCATCTCTACATGCAAGAAGTGTGCACCAAAAGCAAAAATTCAAAGGTGTCTATACACAGTAGTCACAAAATAAGAGGACACCTAGTGGCTAACTGCTAATTTTGAGAGCAACACACTTTGCATGGAACCAATTGAGATCCTAACATGTGCATATGTTATAGGCATGGATGAACTAGAGTAAGATCATCATCAACTCTCTAAGGATTTAAAATGATGATACCTACTAGGAAGAGTTGAAAATTCCTAAAAATATCAAGCAAGAGCCCCTTGAACTAAAAACTCTACCAGTTGGCATAAAATATGTGTTCTTAAAAAATGGAAAGCCAGTCATAATCAATGAAAATATTATTCTAAAAAATATATATTGTTAAATATCATTGAAAAATGGTTAGTAGCTTTTTCCTAGTCATATCCTAAACTCATAGGGATTGATCTTAGGATATGTCAACATCACATCTACACTGACTTGGTCGTGAAGCCAAAGAGATAGTCACAAAGGAAATTAAATCCCAAACTAAAGCATATCATTAAAGAGGAAATTGAGTAACTCCTTAAGGTGGGGTTCATTTATCCCATTATAGATAGTGAGTGGGATAGCCCACTTGTAATTGTGCCAAAGAAAGGTAGCAAGTGGCAGGTCTGCATTGATTTTTGACTACTAAATATGGTAACAATCAAGGACCACTCTTCTTTGTCATTCATTGATCAAGTGTTAGACATAATATTTGAGCATTGCTACTATAGTTTTCTAGATGGTTGTAGTGGCTATAACCAAATCTAGATTGCACTAGAGGACTTCTTATAGGCTACTCTTCCTATGAGCTTGTGTACAAAAAATTACCAACACTTCCTATTCAATCTGAGCTTCGTACACTTTCAACAGCCTATGACCTCAACCTTGACTTGAGTCTAGCACAAAAAGAAAGATTAATGAATCTCAACTTACTAGACAAAAATTGATTGGTGGCCCTATCATCCAACAAGTTGCACAAGGCATATAACAAAATGTGTCATGACCTTAAAATCAGGAAAGTCAAACTTCAACCAGGAGACAAGTTTCTCTATTGAAGCCCCACACACATACCTCAAAAAAATAAGTTCCAAACATTGTGGGAAGGACCTTGTATAATTTATAAAACTTTTCCTTCTGGGGCCATGATGATCTACAAAACTGAGTGCCAAGACAAGAAACAATTGGTCAACATACAACAAGTCAAACCTTTCTATGAGCATAAGCTAGCAAATATAACAAACACCTTATCAGATGGAAAACCATGCTCAATATTTCAAATCTCCTCCTTTCAACTTAATCATCAAGGAGATGGCCATCCATGCGAACTATATAAGTGGCTCCTTAGTTTTTCACCCTTTTTATTTTACAACTTTTTGTTTTACGTATTCTTTATTTTACATATTCTTTTTTTCATGTTCTTGATCTTTTCTAATTTTTGTTTTACACCATAATTAGTAAATTTTCTATTTATTGAATATTTTACACTTTCTTTTATCTTTTCTTTTATTCTAGTGTGATTTTCTAACTTTTTGTTAGTAAGTGCTAGGCACAATGGTAATTCGTTGCTTGATGGTGGTATGTACTACTATGAAATATGATGACTAGATGTTCCACAATAGAATTAGATAGATCTCATTCATTAATCTATTTTAAATAAGATGAGATCCTATTTATGTAATTCTTATCCAATCCATGTTTAGGACATCCCATATTAAGAAGATCCTTAAATATGATAATAAGGATCATCCCTATGATTTTCGAGATTCATACTTATCTCTCCAAATCTATTCTTAGTAGATGAAGGCCTATATAATCGTAGTAGCACATATTCATTCATAATAGAAGAGAAGACATACAGTTTAACAAGAGTGCCCTTATTCTAACAAAGTTCTTTATTTCCTTTAAGCTTTGTTCATAGATCTAGGGCCCTTTAGACTATTCATTTGGTATCAAAGCAAGTTAGCTTAGATTCTTGACAACAGATCTCTCCAGGATGGCCCAAAATCATGGATTCATGTCTCTCCAAGTTCAATGGAGAGAATTATGAATATTGGAAAATCAAGATGAAGACATTTTTTATCTCATAAGATCTTTGGGTTCTTGTTGAAAATGGATTTCAAGATGTTGATCAAGAAAAATTTCAAGCCTTGAAGGAAGATGAAAAGAATGAATTTAAGGAGCTTCATAAGAAAGATGCAAAAGCATTATTCATCATTCAATATGGGTTAGATCTGACAATATTTCCCAAAATTTTCATGCATCAAACTAGCAACACTGCATGGGATGCACTGGAGATTGCATACAAGGGATCATTAAAAGTTCATGTTGTCAAGTTACAAGTTTTAAGAAAACATTTTGAATCTTTGCACATGCTAGATTTAGAGAATATTGATCAATACATTAGCCGATTTCAACAAGTTTGAAATGGACTTGAATCTTGTGGAGAAACACTTGAGGAAAGGTGTGCTATTGAAAAGATCCTTTGAAATGTAACCAAACAATATGATCCCATCATCATGGCTATTGAAGAAGTAAGAGATCTTGATAAGACGACCATGGTTGAGCTTGTAGGAAGCTTAAGGACATACCAGCAAAGAATTGCTGATTGTGAGGATTCAATAGCAAATGCATTTCAAGCACAATTTCAAAGGACATCCAATCAAAATCAAAATCAACATCAAAGATATTCAAGTGGATCCTCATTCAGAGGATGTGGACA
>MNCI01011266.1:0-72465 GCA_015680685.1 Gnetum montanum
AGTCTCACTTAACCATCGTAAATGAAACATCACAAGTGAGATTAGAAAGACAATGACCGTTCTAATCCAAGGTTTCATTGGTTAGAAGTTTGGTGTATGTTAAATGCTTACAGTATACGGAACTCGACTGAGTCATGTGTGGACGCCCGTGATTCGTATGGTTGGGCATAGGGGTACCTAGCCACTCATCACTAGTCATAATTAATGCCAAACTTGCTCCTAAAAAAAAGAAAAGCTATTGAAGGTGGTTAACAAGTGGCCAACAACCTTTACTTGGTCATATCCAGAGCTAACAGGAATCAATCCAAGGATATGAAGCAGATCGTCAAAGAGGAAATTGAACAACTCCTCAAGGTAGGGTTCATCTATCCAATCGTGGATAGTGAGTGGATTAGCCCACTCATAATTATGCCAAAGAAAGGTGGAAAATGGTGGTTCTACATCAACTTTCAGCTATTGAATATGGAAACATTTAAAGATCATTTTCCTTTGTCATTTGTGGATCAAGTGTTGGATATCATATCTAGGCATTGTTATTATAGCTTCTTGGATGGTTATAGTGGCTATAACCAAATCCAAATTACACTATAAGATCAAGCTGAGACAACATTCATGAGTCCCTAGGGGACTTTTGCATATTGTAAGATCCCATTCGGTCTATGCAATTCCCTTGCAACATTTCAATGCTTGGTCCTTAGTATTTTCCAACACTAGATCAGTAGTGGTGTTGAAGTTTTCATGGATGAATTTTCCATCTATGGAGCTACATTTGAGAAAGCCTTGGACCACCTTGAGTAAGTATTAAAAAGATGTGTAGAAACAAATCTGCAACTCAACTGGCAAAAGAGCCATCTCATGGTTCAAGAAGTCATTGTGCTAGGGCATCGAATTTCATAAAAAGGGATTAAGGTATACCCAAAAAAGATAAGGATCATCCAAGGAATAACATGCCAACTAAAGACCATTAAAGATGTTTAGTCATTCCTTAGACACACTAGGTACTAATGGTGATGCATAGAGAATTTCTCTAAGATCATAAAGATGTTGGTAAAGCTTACAAAGAAAGATGCACCTTTTATCTAGACCAAGAAATGTGAACATGTATTCCAATAGTTAAAAGAGAAACTTGTAGAAACACCAATCCTACAAGTAGCAGATTGGTCTAGACCCTTCCACATCATGATGGATGCATCTAATTATGCCTTGGGAGTAGTGATCACAAAAATAGAAAATAAGAAATGCCCATACTACATCCACTGTGTGAGCCAAAGCATTGTGGAAGCATAATTAAATTACACCACCATGGAAAAAAACTAATGACAATGGTGTACACTTTTGAAACTTTCAATCACTATGTGCTTGGTTTCAAAGTATTTGTACATACCGATCACAGTGCAATCTGCTTCCTCATGAACAAGCCAATGGTGAGCCCCCATATCATACAGTGCCTTGTGATCTGCAAGAATTCAATCTCACAATGGTAGACCAAAAATGGATCAAGAATGTGGTCATTGACCACCTGTCTCTCTTAAGATGGGATAATAAAGAGGAGGAGAGCCTACTCTCTAATCAGTTCCCAGACAAACTCCTTTTTACAAGAGAAATAAGTGAACAAATGCCTACAAAAATAATATGGTATAATGGCATCCTCAATTATCTTCTTACTCAAGAGATGCCACAATATTTTGATTTCAAAATGAAACAAAAATTTATTCATTGGGATAAATACTTCATAGAAATTAATAAACACATCTACAAGGTATGTGTCAATGGCTTGATTCATTGGTATGTCCCTGATGAAGATCAACTGCACATTCTCCAAGATTCTCACAAAGGGCTTTATAGAGGCCACTATGTAGGGAGATTCACAACCATAAAAATCCTAATGGTAGGAAACTATTGGCCTACAATCTTTAGGAATGTCCACCAGTCCATCAAGTCTTGAGAATATTTTCAATGAAATGAGGGGATGACCACTTGCATGGAAAATCCTCAAAAATGGATCTAACCATTGGAACCTTTCAACATATGGGGTGTTGACTTCATGGGTCCCATCGCACCCATGTCCAATGGAAAGGCATATATTGTAGTAGCATTTAACTACTGCATAAAGTGGGTAGAAGAAATAGCCATTACTGATTGTACATAATCCACTACTACCAGATTCATATAAAAAATATTTTAAATAGGTTTGGAATGCCATTTGGGATGCCACTTTTACTAATTTCTAATAATGGAACTCATTTCACAGGTGCGACTTTTAGAAAATTGATGCAACACTTGGGGGTTGAACATAAATTAACAACACCCTATTACCCCCAAGCCAATGGTCACGTAGAAGTAACCAATTAGGAAATCATAAAAATACTAACATGAACCATTAGCAAATATAGGAATTATTGGAGTACAAAACTTAACGATGTCCTTTGGGCTTATTGTTTAACTTGGAAACTTCCTATTAGCTATTCTCCCTACAATATAGTGTATAGAAAACTTCCAAAACTTCTGATTCAATCCAAGCTCCACACACTATCAACAACCTATGATCTAAATCTTGAATTGATTCTAGCACAGAAAGAAATATTGATCAACCTAAATATGCTAGATGAAAATCAATTAGTGGCCCTATCCTTGAATGAGGTGCACAAGGCATTCAGCAACCAATGACATGGCCTTAGAATTAAGAAAGTAAAACATCAACCAGGAGATAAGGTTCTCCACTAGAACCCCACATATGTACCCCAAAAGGTAAAATTTTAGACATTGTGGAAGGGACCTTATATAATTGATCAAACCTTTCCCTCTATTGCCATGTTGAGCTACAAGCCTGAGAGCCTAAATAAAAAGTAGTTGGTCAACATCCAATAAGTAATACCTTTCCTTAAACTAAGATAGGCTAGTGTAACTACCACTTCGATGGATGGACAATCACATTCCATGTTTCAAATCTCCTCTTTCCAAATCAATCATGTGGGAGATGGCCATATGTGCTAACAACCCATAAGGCTTCTCAGTTTTTCTACTTATTTTTTTTTCATGTTTTTCTAATTTTATAAGTTATTTATTTTTTATGAGTGGTAAGGTACCCCTACACTCAACCATATGAATATGAGTGTTTTCACGTGTGATCTGGTCGAACTCCGGAGACAGACTAGTTGTGGCACCTAGACAGTTATCCTTAGGTCGCAATTCACTATCTTCCCACCTAGACTAGCATTATATTTTTCACGTATGGTTTAGTCTAGAGTGAGGTGTATGATGGGTTTCCTAATCTAATGCTACTCCTGAAGGCTATGGAAAGTAATATTATCTAAGCTAGGAGGAAAAGGGTGAGAGAATCTAAACTAGCGTAAGTGTGATGAGCATCCATTCCTTGATCATCTGTACACATCTTGGACATCGTGCACGACTACCATTGGGATTACCAAGCAAAGATCCTAGGTATGCTACTGGGCCACCAAGTAGTCACACTTAAATGCTTGTAATCAAGTCGTACTCATTCCACATTTTAACATGAGATAAGGGAGAGAGAGATTAACTAGGAAAGTAGTAAATAACAATTAATTAAATAAACAAACAAAGTAAATGTTGTAATGATGAAGTAATCTTGATCTTTATTGTCGGTCATGTGTGTGTCCAAGTATGTCACACTCAAATAAAGGATGCCATACAATTACATTCACCACATTGTGGGTAGACACTAGAAAATATTCTATGTCTGGAAGGGAAAAATTTTCAAAGCTTTGCTAAAGGAAAAACTAGATGCCTAAAACTAGGAAAGTTACCTCTTATTTATAGAAATTGAGGCAGGGTGTGATATCACGGTGGGCTACGATATCACGTACATGATATCATGGCTGCTCCGATATTGCAGCCACTACAATAATAGGGCTGTGATATCATGGTTGCGATATCACAACCAACAAATTCATGACTCATCATACCCCCACGACTAAATGAAAACTCGTCCTCAAGTTAAAGTGAGAACAAGCGCCATTGATTACACAGTGGATAGGTATGGGATTATTGAATGACTAGAATGGATTCATGCCACAGTGTGGGGTTAGAAAAAAATTGATATACAACATAAAAGAAAATCCTATGATTACAAAATGGTGAAACTCATGTAGTTCCTGGTGGCAGTGGCTCCTCCATAGGTGTCTTTCCCTTTTCCTGAGCTCCAGGTCTTGGGATTTGATGGTGTTGAAGTATGGCCTAGAGTTTCTCCTCTTGTAAGGCCTTTAGGTCCTTGGCATGCATGTAAGTTTGTGCTTGTGCCATAGAGGCATCCCACTCAACCTTCTTTTTTTCTTCTGCCACCCATTTATTCTCTATCAACAGTTTATTAAGTTGCTCGGTTCTAAAAGTGTCCAGTTGGTTCTAAGAAACTGTTGGCCCTATATTCGAAAGGTTTAATACTTCCAAAATGGCTTGAACAGAGAAATCAATAGTCACATCACAATTGTTAACCGTGGTGCCTTATTTTTTATTGTGCCAAAATTGATACGTTTCCCTTAAGTACCAAGCATCACTTTTAGAGAGGGTAGGCCTTGATTATACAGCAACATGGTCTTCTTGGTGGATACTAAATGATTGTTCCTCCTACTCTGCATGTTTTTTAGCAGGAACTTGTACTTCACCTCTCCTATGTCATTTGATTGCACCTTGAGTAGGACCTTCCTGTTGTTCGTGTTTTGGGGCCATCTGCAATCACATGGGACCAATCGTTAGTAAGGTTGTTACCAAAGTTTGGTTATACCTTATTGCTTACCTTAATAGATTTACTTTATTTTCATGTGATGTTAATTATTGAAAGAACATGTCCCCAAAATATTATAATGTTGAGTCCTCTTTGCTTAGGTGGTTTCTAAATTTAATTTTCTGGTATAGCTAAGGGGATTAAATGATTTCTTGGGCATAATTATTCTAAGTGTTACAACTAATTACCCTTAAATATGTCCTTTGGGCGATGATGAATTTTAAAAAAAATTATGTGCTATTTAGCATGTGCCCCTCCCCCACGACTAAGCTGAACACTCTAGGATCAAGTAGGTTCAAACGGAATGAAAATTGGAGTACCAGCGAGCGAGTTATGGATATGAAAGCATGGGATGTGCAATTATGAGTCGTAGAGAGGAATTGAAAAACTTCCCCTATGTGAACAATTGCAAATGATGTTGATTAGAACAGGGGGGTTACGTATATATATTTTCATTGAAGCTAGGGCACTTAGAGAATGTACCAAATTTTTAATATTTCGTTGAAATTAAATGATGTAAACTAAGGACATATGGATGATTGTTAAAGGGTTCCAAGGTAATTCAACTAGTTCTGAAGACATGAAAATTATGGTGGTGTGGTATTTATCAATAAGGACCTCGGATGGGAGGAAAAGGCTATGTGATGATCCATAGGAACGTTGAATCGGAGGGATAGTAATAAGGGAAAGAATATCATGAACAATATGCTGAGGATAATAAATGGTGTGTGTGACCTATGTCATAAGTGAAAATTACAAAAGATTACATAAGTGGGTCCTCCCCAAAGAAGTTTCCAACCTACAATGTTCTTCTGTAACCACACTTAAAGTGTCTGTGGGCACTCTAAGGGTTAAATGTAATCCACACTAACTCCAAAAAACACACACATGTAAATATCACCAAAGTGAGGTAAGAATTCTATGCTATAGATGACATGAGCTATAATTACATGAACAGTGAGATGAGACAAAGTATAGAAGGGATCATAGAGATTGACCCATGAGGTAACTGACCCAGGGCACAGTGAATCCTACGTGTAAAGCATGATTAAAGTGTAATTAACCCATTGTTCCAAGATTAGGACCAAGTCCATTCCTCTAATCAGTGACATTGCATTGTTTCATCCCATGATGAACAACTATGAGAGTACCATAACAACAAGGCGTATGATCACTTGGCATTTTACTCAAGAGAGGAGTAATTTTTGTTTTCTGGTACTTTTCTTTTTGATTTTCTTTTTCTCTGCTGTTTTTTTTTTCTTCTCTTTACTGAATCTAGAGAAGCTTCCAACCTTTAGGCATGGGTGCATGACTTTCCAATGGGATCCCCTAGAATAGTGTTTGATTTTTGAGTGCCTTTTTTATTACTCTTACTCCCATTTTTCATTAGATCTACAAGGATCTTAGTACGACCACGTTGCATGATAACACCCACAGTTGTCACCAAAGAGAATCCACAAATCCCCTTGATGTCATACCCTTATCATTCCCTCTTGGTCCATCCTTCTTCATTCTAGGTACAATGAACATAAAATTAATTTTAAGTTTAAAGAATATCAAGAATATCACTATAGCCTCGAACAGACACTCTTATTCGTAGAGTTGATGAGTGGATGTAATGGGCTCACTGTCCAAATAATTCATCACTTGAGAATTAATAATATAGAATAGAACCCAATCAACGATCTACATGAGTGTTTTATTCATAGATAAGATTACTTACAAAAACATAAAAAGATAAAAACACAAAACAAAAAGTTGAAAAATGAAAAACTGGTAAATAAAAAGTTGTAAAATCAAAGAAAATAAAAATGGTTATTAATCCCGCTTGTTATTAGAATGGGGGATATCCATCATAGCTAAATGGTTGAGGATAGCACAAATTAATAACTGGCAGCTGGGATCCTTGCATTTTGAAAGTATTATTGCTTGGTCATATTTACCCCATTGGGTCTCACACACTAGGTTATAGTAAGCATAGTGGGGAAATTTATACGATGTAGTTCCTAGATAACGACTTGACCTACTATGATGTTGGTGATCATTAAATGGTATGCAAGGATTAATAAATGGAAGATGAGGATCCTTGCATGTTGGAAATATTGGAACTGGTCCATACTTACCCCATTGGGGTTCACACACTTGGTTATAGTAAGCATAGTGGGGCACTTTATGTGATGTAGTTCCTAGATAACGAGTTGATTCACTATGATGTTTAGGACCGTGAGATGGTATGCAAGGATCAGGATGATGCCTCCCATGGTTGTGTTCATTAGGCCATATGTTTGTTGGAGTGTTAGTTCGTGGCCCTGATGAAGTTACATGAGGTGTTGGGTTCGAAGGTAAGGGTGCACCACAGTGTGGAACTTGTGCTAAGTTGGAAGATGTAGTGCCCTCGAAATTGTGTTGTTCCTTCTTACAACCATGTTTAAAGAAAGGACGCTTTTGATGTTGAGGAGGCTTTTCACTGTTGTTGGCATTAGTAGCACAAGTGATGTTTGTGGGTTGTTGCTATGGTGCAGATGCCTTAGAAATAGTTGGTGGAGATGTGGAAGGAGGGAAAGGATGAGAATGTTGAAAGTTAGGAGGAGTATAAGGTGCACAAGGTGGTGGTTGTGTTGGAGGCATGGGTTGATAGTATTGTGGAGAATAGTACTATGGTGAGATAGAGTATGTTGGCCTAGTTGGAGAAATAGGGTGTTTAACAAGATAAGCATTTGGATTCAGATGATATAAAGGGTGTCTCCAGTCTAAGGCTGGTTTCCCCCATGACTGGGATTGTTGCCATTGTGATCGAACATAGTATCTCTGTATGAACTCTAGATGTAACGTGTTTCCCCAATGCTCATGTAAATGTAACAATATCAGGCATTGGCCCTTCGGGTGATCATACAGGCATATGTTACATTCATACTTATGATTGGCAGTTGAGCTCTTCTTTTCTTTATCCCTTCTTTCCGATTGTCTACTATTTTGTCCTGCTTCTTGGGTTGTTGAAACTTTATCTCCAATAATATTGATACATTCTCCACACTTTTGATACATCCAATCCAACATCTTATTGATCTTTTCCTTGACTTCTTCTATGTTTGTTGTATTGGCAAAGATGATGTTTCCACCTTGATATTGGTTGATTTCTCCTTTTTATGATCATGGAACTTTGTTAAGTTGAGAATTTCATCCCGTTGATGTTTTTCAACACTCTCCCATCTAGCCATATCTCCTTCTTCTTTTGCTACCCGCTTAACAGGCTCTTGGACTTGATGGGTTCGTAGTTCATATAGTTGACCTTGGGCGTACATTCCTAAGGTCTCTCTTGTTTCATTATGAAGCCCATCAATAATGTGGTACATTAGCCTTTCCTTAGAAAACCCATGGCCTGGACAATTGTTTAACAATGCATAATATCTTTCTAAGGCCATGTCCAAGGGTTCATGTTGTGCTTGTTTCCACTCTTGGATTTGTTTCCTCAAGGCTAACACTCTTGCATAGGTTTGATATTGTTCATTAAAAACTTCTAGCATTGTTGACCGACGTCGTATTAAATTTGGCTTTAACGATCTATACCATACTTTTGCTTGGCCAATGAGTGTCATAGAAAAGAGCTTAAGTTTTTACCGACCATTATCAATGTTGTTCCATGTGTAGGCATCATAGAAGGCTTATAAATGTTGATGCAGATCTAAATCTTAGCCTCCTGAAAAAGTAGGGAGTTTTTTTAAATCGAGCCTGGGTAGACAGCTCTCTTTATGATGCCTATAGGAGATTCGAATATCCTCTTGTATTTGCGTCAGGCTCTTAGTGGCCAGCAGGGGTTCATCATCACTAATTAGGTTATGAGTTTTTAGATTGGGATGATGTTGCCTTCATTTATGTTGGAATTCTTGATTTTCTTTGTGAGCTTGATTTTTAGTTCTACGCCGATCCCTTGAAAGATAGTCATCCGTGTTACAATTTGACATTGAAGAAGTAGAGGAAGAGAAGGAATCGTAAAACTCATTATGAATTTTGTAAGTATTCCAATCATCCCCTAGTAAGTTCTTATTAGTTATTGAGAAGGTCTTAGGCCTTTCGAGCCTCCTCATTCTCTGGGATATCTCATCCTCACTAGAGGTGTCAGAGTTGGATGACGAGAGTTCTTGAGTATCGTTGGGGTGTTCATAAATGTAGGGGACTCCTGCATAAGGTTGAGTACTCCAATCTTCATTTTCATCTAATCTGTTGGTTCTCCAATGAATTACCTCACTAGGTATCGCATTATTGTAGTGTTGTAGGAGAGCCATGGTTGAAATTGTGTGTGAATTTATATGTGACTTTTATAATTTTTTTTCTTCCTAAGAGATATATCGTTAAGTCCTTATATAGTGACCTTGTATGATATAACTAATCTAGATAACTAGCACCGTCCCCGGAAATGGCGTCAATGATGCATGAAGAGGTACTCCTACACTCAACCATACGAATAAGAGTGTTTTCATGTGCGATCTGGTCGAACTCCGCAGACGGACTAGTTGTGGCACCTAGACAGTTATCCTTAGGTTGCAGTTCATTGTCTTTCTACCTGGACTAGTATTATATTTGTCATGTATGGTTTAGTCTAGAGTGAGGTGTATGATGGGTTTCCTAATCTAATTCTACTCCTAAAGGCAATGGAAAGTAATATTATCTAAGCTAGGAAGAAAAGGGTGAGAGAATCTAAACTAGCTTAAGTGCGATGAGCATCCGTTCCTTGATCATCCATACACATCTTATACTTTGTGCACAACTACCACTGGGATTACCAAGGAAAAATCCTAGGTATGCTACTGGGCTACCAAGTAGTCACACTTAAGTGCTCGTAATCAAGTCGTACTCATTCCACGTTTTAACATGAGAGAAGGGATAGAGAGATTAACTAGGAAAGAAGTAAATAACAATTAATTAAATAAACAAACAAATTAAATGCTACAATGATGAAGTAATCTCGATCTTTATTGTTGGTCATGTATGTGTCCAAGTACGTCATACTCGAATAAAGGATGCCGTACAATTACATTCACCACACTGCAGGCAGACACTAGAAAATATTCTATCTCTGGAAGGGAAAAACTACCAAAGCTTCGCTAAAGGAAAAACTAGATGCCTAAAACTAGGAAAGTTTCCTCTTATTTATAGAAATTGAGGCAGGCCATGATATCATGGTGGGCTGCAATATCGTGTACGCGATATCACAGCTATGATATCACGGCCGCTGCAATATCGTGGCCACTGCAACAACAGGGCTGTGATATCATGGCTGTGATATCATAGCTGTGATATCACAACCAGCAAATTCATGACTCATCAATTTTACAAATATTTGATTTTTAAATTTTTCTAATTTTACATCATTGTTAGTACATTTGAACCTTTCTTAATTATTTTACACTTTCTTATATATTTTAATTTTTTTTAATTTAAGAGTGTTGTTTTCTTATTTTTGCTAATAAAATTACTTTCTTGTCATTGGACATAATGCCATTATTTTTGTTTACTAATGATGATTTATGTTTAATGTTGTGATTATCGATGTCTAGCTTCTATTTTTGAATTCTAACATTTGATGACTTTGGCATGGTTTATTTTTCATGGAATAGGCAATGTGTCCACATAATCTACCCATCTAATAAACCCTATGGTTTTCCTTGTTCTAGGAATTTGTGGTCCCTTCCATTAAAGAAACTTTCAATCAATTGGTGAACTTGGTAGTTTTGAAATTCGAAAGGATTCAAAGGTTTACAAAGGGTGTGACTTAAAGGGGACTCAATACTCTTTTTTCTCTTCTACTTGGTTGAGTGCTTGAGTGTTTTTCATGGACTTCTCACTATTCCATACCAACCACTGATAGAAAGTCAAATAAAGTCTTCGCATGGTGTTGTTTCGATCCAAAAATTCAAAAAAAATGATGGGAATTCAAAGCACACGCCTTAGACATGAATAAGTCCTTGCATGGTGTGGTTCCCATTTCAAAAAAAATAATGAAAATTCAAATCACATCCCTTAGACAAATAAATGGGCTACAAGCACTAGTTATGGAACTAAAAAGACATGCACCTATGCCTGAAAGTAACTAAGGCCCTCTCTCACTTCCTACTTCTCTCTTTTCTTCTCATTATGGAATGGTGGTTGCCTTGTGAAAGAACTCTTGTATCTCAAGTGGGTGGATTTGACCTAGAGTGGTGATGTAAAGTCAATGAAAGTGGCTAGTTTTGGTTTGGACTAAGAATGGATCTTCCTAGGTCATTTTAAACAAAAATTCCATAAGAGACTTCTTATGACCTTAGTTTGGAACTCCATTCCATCTTCTCTATCATTCATCCATGTTGCCATAACTCACCTCACTATTGTGTTCTATGTTATGATCTATGTCTTCATTTGATGTGTTTGGATCCTTGATTAGATTCTTTTTGGTTGGTCCTTAACTTTTCANATCCACAGACTTCTTAGTTGAGGTTATGCAAGGGAAACAAGGGCATGAACCTGCCATGGGAAGAATCCACTTGCATAACTCTTGGTTTAGTTAGTTAAGGTCCCTTACCTTTGACATTGCCACAATCCTATTTTTCACATATTCCATTGGGTATTTTGCTTAGTACTCCTTAACCTTTTATGTCATTCATCCTTTGAATTAATTTTTCTCCATTTTTCCAAATTTATGAGCTTCAACATTCTCTTCTCATGTTTTCATATTATTCTTGGCCTTTTGGACTTTCATTGATCCCAATTTCATTCAAAAATTCCTTGTAGTTTACAAATTTTTCCAAAGTTAACAATGGTCCACAGCTGTGTTGATGAAGCCTTGTCGACATAACCAACCATGTCAACAAGGCCTCATTGATGCAATGCTTACATCCTATATATACTGCCATGCACTTAGGAATTTTTGATAGCTACCTCATAACACACAAGGATTTTTTGTAATTTTTCAAAGCCCAAAACCTTCCAGAGCTCATAACTTCTCTTTTTTTTGTCCAAATCACTTCGTTTTTCAACACTATACTTATTGAAGGTAAGCTCTTTATCATGGGGGACGCAAATGTTAAGGTTTCTAATGAAAATTTTTCTAACTCCCCCAAGGGTTAATAACCTTAATAACATATAAACATCATCTTTTTTGACAATTCACCCTTCCAAAAACCTCTAGGATGATTTATTAATGAAAACACATAAATAGATAATAATTGAAATAATTGAATCAGCCATAATCACAACTTAGCCAAAGTGTAACCATCCTTAAGAGATAAAGGTATTCCAATTGCTTTAAGGTTACACAATAATTGCTAATCCATGGTCTCATTGTTATTATAGATGGCACCAAAACAAAAACACCTTGACGAAGGAGAACCCTCTCAACCATGAGAGAAGTAGCCTAGAGCTAGAAGGGGCCAACAAGAACAAGCCCAAGGACTGCCAGAACTAACCCATGCAACAAAACTTGTTCATGAGGATCCTAAAGTTGAATTTTCCCCACAAATTCTAGAAGAAGAAGCATCCACAAAACAATAATAATGAGAAGAAGTGCCTAGACCTGCACCAAGGCTTTAGGTCACTTTGACTCAAGCTTGTCTTGATATTATCAAGTCCTAAGAAATCCAATGATTAATTCTTCAAGAAATCAACTTCTAACCATACTTAGAGAAAGCTCTAGTAGATGTCAAGACTTAACTACAAACCTCTCCCATGTGGCCAATCATCACATCTAGTGGGGAATGGTACATGGGAGAGACATATCTCTTTTGTAGTAATTGAAGGCTGGGATCTACTATCAAAATCAAGGACATTTAAGTGTCCTACATGGTAGAAGCTATCACATAGGCACTTAGGTTACTTGACACCATGAAATAGCTGGTATAACAATTGATGAAAGGTGATCTTGAAGCAAAGAAGGATTGGACATAGTGATGCTATGAGGTTAACTGTAAGGAGTATGATACGCTCACATCGGCGGAGCACATCTATTTTAAAATCATGGCCTATCACCTCAACCCAATAGTGAAGCCAAGCAAGGTAACTACTTTCTCCAACCAAGCATGCATTTCTCTAAGTAAGAAATTTTCCATCAACCTTCAATAACTGATATACTTAGAGATCAACAAATGCTTCAAGGAAAATGAACATCAAAGGAAAACCCTAGGCTTTCCATGCCTCATCCAAAAACTCTGCAAAAGGGTAGGCATCATCTGTTACTCCAATGAAATAATGAGGCATGCTCCTTTGGTCTCATGGTCCAAGATCATGAAAGATAAGATGCCAATAACAACCCAAGAAGAGAAGTAGTTTCTGCCACCATTCACTCAAGAAATAACATTGGAGGCCTACGCAACCATCGAGCACTTGTGAAAAATCCGAGCTTGCCTCTTGAGTGAACAAGAGCAATGTACAACAATGAGTGAAGTAGATCCATCTGTGTACCAACTGACAATGAGTCACCTTAATGACATGGCTTGAATAGTTAGCCAAATGGAGATGGGTGGACCAATTTTCTCTGCACAATGAATGTAGCTATCCACGAGTTCGAATTTCAATGTTTAGGAGGTGACAATGTCTTTATCTCAACACCATATATTCCCAAAAATCTTTTGAAATGCCACCACTTTCTGAGTGCATTCAAAGGAAGGCAAATAAGTAACTATCTTGGTGATGCAACACCAAGAATAGGAAACAATGGCTAAAGTTGTTGCTGACCATGTCACTGAAGCACTAAATGTACCCATGACATCTGTACTAGACATATCTACACTTTAATATGTGAAGATGTATATAGGCATGGTCAGTAAAAAGTTGAACGTAGCCCAACATGAAAAATTGCTGGATTGGCTGGCGGGGACTACGCAACCAATTCTAGATATCTTCAATTTTCCAAAAGACATCACTACAACCTAGTCAGAGCTACTAAATGCAAGGGGTAAATCCATCACTTTGGAGGGGCAACTCAAAATGGCTCAAGAACAAAATCAACACTTAGCTATGGAGGTTACCGAACTACATGCCTAACTTGCTAATTCTACAATCCTTGACCTAACAATAACAAGAGATGAAGCTTTAAAATAGCCTTAGGAATGATTTTAGAAGTTTGAGGATGAGGTAGTAATGGCCATCTTTAACCAGTCCATAGTCGAAGCAAAAACATATTCAATTCAGAAAGACTTGGCATAGATGCGCCAAGAGAATGAGACCCTGACTACACAGAATCATCACTTGAATAATGTTGATGCTCAAAAGGACCAATTGCAAGAATTTATTCATCAACAATAGTAGTAGCTTGTCAAGGTGAACATAGAATTGAGGAGATTGGCCATAGAAATTCAAGATCTATCAATAGAGGAAGTGTATGCCATGCATCAAAGGTTTGCCATCGAGATTTCCACCTGGAAGAATGAGGTCCTCAAATTTGAAAAATAGAAGAAGAATCACTGCAAAGACGAGGATGGCTGACACAAGGATGTTAATGAAAAATACATTTAGATAGCAAAGGTAAAAATGAATGTAGCTCTCCAACAACTCCAACAAAAACGAGAAGTTTGCAACCCATCATTGATGGGATCGATGCCTACAACAAAGGAAAAATCTACTTGAAGGAGTTGCAAATTGAAGAAATGATAGAATATATGGAGTTTTCCAATCTCTATTACGCAAACCTATCAATGCTTTCTACCGAACAGTCATGGTCAGAGTTAGAAAAGTAAGTGGCTAGCTCATATCTGTTATATGAGGCTAAGTTCAAGCACCACAAAGATGCCAAGAAAAAGCTTAAGATTGCAAACACTAAACTCAAATTTCTCAAAGTGTGGTTCATAGACCAACAATCATCTACTGAGAACCTAGCCAAATGGATGAATGACTACCAATAGCTAAGGAACACAGTTAGGGCATTCGACATCAAACGCAAATAATTCGTTGCTTCGTCTATCAATGCTAAGGAGTTGTTTCGAACAATCCCATGTCCCTAGGATGTGCCTGTTCCAATCCACATTAGTGAAGCTACATGGATGGTGCACAATTCTAGAAGTAAGGAGGAGAAAATGAAAGCACAAAAGGATGCTTTCCATCTCTTTCCTGAACTTGTAATAGTAGTAGGATAGTCATAGCCACCTCAACTACTACTTGTATGTGAAGCTAGTGAAGGTCCCTAAGAACCTCACAAGCCACCACTGCCTAGGACCATCCAATCTTCTCCACCCAAATTCATTCCATCAAGGAACATGCTATCTAATTTTAAAGAGTTGTGTCATGGTGTTCAATTTTGTGTCCTGAACACCATCATTTTTTGTAATGTATTGATCTGTACACTCGAGCACTCCATTTTTGGTCAAGTTAGTCAAGTTTATTTTGTTTGCAAAAAGTCAATCAATAATTCTATACCTTCCCAATTTTGTAAAAGAACTTCAAGATGACTTTTCATTTAGTCATGGGGGTATGAGGATTTGCTATTTCGTTGCCTACATCGACTAGGCCTCATCGATGCATGATGCATCGACGAGGCTTTGTCGACGCAATGCCTATTTTCAGCTATAAATACATGCCTACCAAGCACATTTATGGCATAGGAGATTGTAGTTGTAGTGAAGCTCTTACAGTTTTTCCATTTGAAAGTTACATTTTTTGTCCCAAGTGCCTGCAGTAGGAGTCATTAAGTGTACAGATCTTTATTTGAGCATTGTTTTACCTGAGCACGATAGTATATGTAGCAATAAAGATGAGCTTTCTGATAAGCCTTACAACATTCTAGATAGACTAAATATTTTATTTATCCATTTAATGTTTTCAAATATTTATTAAATATTTTTAGTAATTAAGTTAATGAAGTAATTATGCAAGATAGATTACACACATAAGTATGACCACTTTGAGTGTAACATGTATTCACTTGGTAATCCCAACAACGTTATTGCTTAGTACACCTAGTAGTGTAATGCTTGGTCACCCAACAGTGAATACATGGGTTCATGACATGTACAAAAAGTGGGACCATATGCTTATGTTAGGATTAGTTAGATGCTAGTTACTTAGTTAATTTAAATTAGTTAATCCAATCACTTTTATCTTCCTTTAAATACTAAAATCATAAAATACAAAATGATAAAAATTAGATGTCTCAATTACACTTAACCATACTAGTGTACATCACAAGTGTAATTGGGAAGACAACAATTGACCTTAATGTAAGATTCACTTCCTAAAAGACTAGTGCACCGAAAATGATAAAGTCCAAGAAATTCAACTGAATCATGCATGAAAAATTTGTGATTTGTATGGTTGGGCATAGGTGTACGTCACTAATCAACTAGGGTCTTCTAGAACCATTAGCAAGGCTTTTCCCTTTCAGTTGTTTTGTAATTCTTATGTGATATCCCCATACAAGGGTTGAAATTGAGGAAAAGACTTCTCAAAATGTTGTCTAGTGTTATGTAACCTACAATACTCATTCAAAGATGCATCTCCTAGGTTTCAATTTGTTTCATTATGTTGATTTTTTGCCTCAACATTATTGCATTTTATCTTAATCACTTCATTAGAAAGCTTTTATAGGGGGTTAAGACTTGATTCATTTGGGGTTGACCCTCAACTTTAGGTAAGTTAAAAGTTTATGTGGTCTCATGGTTAGGGATAGATGGTATGGAGGGAGAATTGATAATCGATTAAAGTAAGGCATTTGATTGATCATCATTTAGGCCAAGGTTTTGAGGAAATAAAGTAGAAGAAGCATTTGGACTTTGAATATTTGGTAGAGAGTTGAGGATTAGAGCATTAGTTTGAAAAGGATTTAGGACTATTGGGACCTATGGACCTAAGCTAAGAGTTTCGAATTGGGATTGTAATGAGTTTGCAAGAGTGATTTGTTCAAGTTTGATTACTTTAGACATGGCTCAAGTTGGTGATATTAGGATCAGATTTGATTGCTAATGTAAAGAAGGGATCTATGGTTGAGAGGAAAAATTTTAAGATACCTTCTAGTTATCGTCACAACTCACTAGGAACCTACGAAAATTACTGGAGAAATCTTAAAAAAAAATTTCATAGTTTGCCCACCAAGCTTTTGGAGTCTAGTAAAGTTACTAGAAGCTATAGCAAGGCTAGTGAACTTGTCAAATTGGAAAAGGAAACATGATTTGAAGTTGTTCTAGGTTGACATTGAGGATTTTGAAAGGGTTAGAAACCATTGAGTTATCATACCTTGGAAGGTAGTGATAAAAGAGCTACAAGGCACATCACATTGAACTACGTTATGTATGAATGCCTAGTAATATCTGAAAATTTTGAAGATGTTGACAAGCATCATTAAAAGGGGGATTCAAAGAAAGGACAGTATGCTGAAGAGGTTTTGGAACTGAATTAAAGTTTTAAAAGTTGAAGAGATTGTTAATCAAAGGTTGGGCTATAGGGTTTGCCATATTTAAAGAATGTAAGAACTTATATTTAGGTCTTGTAGGAATATGACTTGGAAAATTATTCGGTAGAAAGTTTTGTTTTGTTATTTTCCTAGTTTGAGGTCTAAGAGTTTCACTAGGTCCAACCATGAACTAGGTTAACAACAAAGGTGATATTTTTTAAAATCTTTTTCTTTTATGATTTTTGATTAAAGTAGAAAAGATAGGAAAGCAAGGAAATTGAAACTAGGACAAGATAGCAAAGGAATAAAAGTTGGTTGAGGAAAACCATAATTAACGCCCTCCTTCTAGTGCTAGATTTTATGAGGATATTGCCTAGGGCACCTTGCTTATGGGCACAACTAGACTGCAAGTAGTCTTGAGTGAAAGAAAAACATGATTAATAATTTAAATAAAATCACTAAATTTGAAAATATTAAATTATTTTCAAATAGAACTATTAAAGATGAAATAATTTAGAAGGATCATAATATTTAGAAAGAAAATAATAAGAAGTAGAGAAAAGAGAGAAATTAGCAAATTCATTAATGGCTACAAGTAGCCATGGTGGTAGTACATACTAGCTACAACAAGTGGTATCAACAACTTGCAAACAACAACACCATCCTAAAATGACTAATAGCAATAACAAAAACAATCATCCAACAACAACTAATTATAGGTAAAAAAGCTAGCACTAGGCAATGAGTTGCATGTAGAAATAGCAACACTAATATTGAAAGGGAAAAGGGGTATAGGATGATGAGATGGTGGGATGAAATAAGATAAGGGAAGGGAGAATCAAAGAAGAAGAAATATATGAAAAGAAAAAGAGAAAAGCCAAGAGACTTTTATTTCTTCTTTTGATGATGATCCTATTCATCTATGTGTATGGGCTTTTATAGTCCTTACCTTCTTCTCCTCTTCCTTATTTTTCTCCATATGTGTCTATCAATCAACAATAGTAAGTTAATAATCAATTGATTATAAAATTAACTGAGAGTAAATCAATCAATCAATTATAAAAATAACTAAGAGTAAACATGGAGCTAGTAAACAAAACATATCCATATTTACTTATATATTATGGTTATTATTATTAGTATATATTTATTTTTAAAAAAATAAATGAAACTCAAAAGCAAGAGATGCTAGCAGAATGACAACTATGATAATGCAAAGGGTGACAGTAGCTCTCTTAAGGAGAACGGTCATAGTTATAGGACGGCAATCCAAATGGAAGCTGAAAGGCACAAAGAAATAGCACAAGTGTAGAGGTCACAGCAAATGACAAGGGGATCAGTAGAGTAATGAAGTGCTCATAGTGGTGTAGGGTTTGAGTTTGGATTAAGTAGTAGGCAAAGCTACAGTAGAATGCATGGGGATTTGGTAGAGTTTCGATAGTGTAGGATTTGTTGTGATGGGTAGCATAGGCGTGTGGATGACAAGATGGCAAGGCAAGGAAATCAAAAAATGTTTCTATTATGTGGATAATTATGATTGAGGCATAGGAACAGTAGGAGATGTAGGTACTAGACACGGTGTGCATGTCTCTAGAATAAGGTGATGAGAGGTTGGTGACGACAAACGATGGTGGTAGTGAAAGGGTTTTAATAGCATGGTGGTGCAAAGGCTGAGAGTAGCAACATACATCAATAGATATCTGGTGACATGCAACATTTGAGTTGAAGTGGCATTAGCAAGTCACATGTGAATAGGTTGTGGTGATAGGAGAGGGTTTTGGTGGCACCAGTAGCTGCTCAAGAGGGTTCATGCAGCAATGGAAGTGTAGAATGGCATGTAGTGGCAAACAGGCATAATGGCATATTGTGGTGGAAGGGTTTCAAAACCACAGGTAGGTGAGGTGTAAAGCAATGTAGGATAGACACAATGGTGAGCAATACTGGTGTACTAAGAGAGCACTAGTGTTGTCCAATTGATAGTGGAAGTTATCTCAAGTAGTTGATGGGAACGCTACTTTTCATTTGAATTTTGAATTTGATTATTATTCTATTCATGATCAATTAATTTTTTATGTTAATGATAAGGCCACATTCATGGGCGATGTTGAGTCATCAAAATGTAGCCTTCTATGTAGCCCACCAAATTGGACCCATTGAGACAAATGGCTTGAACAAAAGAACTATACTTACCAAAAGAAAAAGGATCAAATTAGAAGATGTTAGTCCAATTACAAGGATTGGGGAAATCTGGTATCTAATCATAAAGTGTATCTTTTGGATGAGGAAGGGAGGACTTGAATGCAAGAAGAGATTACACTTCATTGGTATGCACATAAGGAATGAACAAGAATATTCCTAATAATAACAATGATACAGACACAATAATGGCTAACAAATCAATACAAATTTTTGAAGCAGTTCCAAACTAGGAAATAGGGTGATTTCCAAACCTCTACTTGGATTAAGTATGGATTCTAAATAGGTATGCTTCTTATAGAGGCAAAATACCTCTATTACTACTCCTTGATGATGAACTTTCCATTGCATTTTCACCTAAATCACAAATTTATTCTACTTTGTGTGAAAAAATACCATGTGGAAAATGCCATGGCTAATGTATATGTTGATTTGTTTGAACTTTTTTTGGTTACTATGCACATCAAATTTAGGATTATGTAAGTGGTTAAACTCACATGTCTACAGTGCCACTTCATTACATAAAGAAAAGCAAATAATACTAGAATAATATGAAAATGGAACAAGATTTAATTAATTGATCAAGACAACATATCTAAGTGTGAAGAATCACAAAAGAAATAATTACCAAATTTTTTCCTGATCAAAAAGAAACTATCATTACGAATAATTAAAAAGGAAGCTTGTGGAGCATATTTTGCATTTGTTTAGTAGGAAATTTCAATCTGTAGGTAGGTAAAGATGATCTAAATACATATGTTTAAATAATAAAAAATTATTATAGTTTTAATAAAATAAAACATATTAACATAATAATACATATAATAATAAAAAAAATTATAAGTTAAAATTCATTAAATTTAATTAATAGATAAAGCTTAATTTTCCTAAACTAGCTATGGTTTAGACTTGATTTTGACCAAGAACATTCCAATTTTCTTTTAATTGTACTAGATGAAATTTCCATATTTTTAAGTTGCAATGATGGTGTCAGCTTCACTTTGTCTTGAACTTTGCTTGACCCTAAGAATAATACAATTTTTTATGCATAATAGATAAAGGAGTGATGAGTAATGGAGTATCCAACACCCAACCATATGAGATACAAGTGTTCAAATGTAATCCTAGTCGAACTCTGCAAACAAGGTAATGTTATTATACTAGTAATTAGTTAGTGTTCACGATTTTTTTCTTCCCATGTGAGTTAGCAAAATCAATGTGTATGGTTTAACTCACAGTGAGGTATATGATATTGATGTTGTATTGGCCATTGTGCTCCTAATAAACATGAAGTAAAAGTAAAAGTTTCTAAATCTAAGTAATAGTAAAAAAATCCAAAATACCCTATGCGATGAGTAGTTGATCCTAATCTTCCAATCACACCTTGAACTTTGTGTAACTGCTACTAGGATTACCAAGTACCTCACTACTGGATGTACCAAGTGATAGTACTATTGGGTTACCAAGTACTTACACTTATGTGCTCAAGATTAGTCGTATGCATTCTAATTAATGACATTAAAAGTAAATTTCAAATAATCATAAATCCTAACTATGAAAATACAAAAACAGTAAACTAATTAAAAACAAAAATAAAACTAAGTGTTACTATAATGATGTAGAGTAATCTCAATCTTTTTTGCTAGTTATGCAATGCGTCCAAGTACACCATACTCAAATAAATATTTCACTCAATTACAAAACATCACACTATAAGCACACACTACTAAGTACTAAATTCAATAAAACAAACTAAAGAGTTTTGTTACTAGCCTATCAAATCTACAAAGGCTCTATGCACCCAAGTGTTGCTTATATAGGCTGGCATGCATCCCACGGTATCGTTTATACGATAACATATGGTAAGATACAATAACATATCTATGACATTGTAGATACAATATCAAAACAATGATATTATTGACTTAAAATTTTTAGATTTATCATACCCCCACAACTAACTAAAAACTTATCCTTAAGTTAAAAAAAATGATGGAATTCCTTACAAAATTGGAAGGTAGATCTATATGACACTAACTTCTATATAAATGACTCTCTAGTGTCGAAGTAGAGTTTACAAAAATGAGCATATTACAAGATAATTTTGATAAAAAATGAAAAAAAAATTTGGCAAGGTTGGGTATAGCCTTATGTTGTTCTGAGTGGAGGTGGCTCTTCCATAGGTTTCTTTCCATTGTCATTAGGCTTCTTAAATTGGTATATGTTCAGAAGTGCCTACAAATTCCCTTCTTTCTTTCTGGGATCGTGGACAATCCATACTGATGAATCAATGTTGGATAGATTTAACATGTTCCATGGACATGGCAATTGCGAAAACATCTAATTAGCTTTAACGTACCATGCCTCAAGCTGTCATCACTTTTCTTCAAAAGCTATGGCCTTTTCTCTAAGTTCATGATAGTCCATTAATCTTCTAGCTTGATTTGTTGTTACATCCTTTTGCCCTTGGTAGCCTACCTTAATTACTTCTAGTTCTAAGTTTTCTCCTTGAAGTTTCTATAGAGCATCTTTTTTATTTACAAACTCCTTTTCATATAAAGAATATGTGATTGCTACTTGTTGTTCTAGTTCATTTTTGGGCTACCTACTATTAAGATTACCAAGTTAGCATAATGAAGGTTTTCTAATGCCATGTATTCATTCAAGTCTTCAATCTGCAGGTCTTTATTTTTCACTTTCACTTGATAGGTTTGGGCCATGCTATCCAAGATGGGTTGCCACTCAGGATTTTGTGCTACAATAAAACTGATTTTAGCCTTTGCCATCTAAATCTTTTTCTCATTTATCTACTTGTACATGCCAATTGGTCTCAGAAGTGTTCTTTAAGCCTTTCATATTTCTTAGCTTCATTTTTCCAAGCACTAATTTTTTTCAAATGGCACCCACCTCCTCCATAGAGAGGATTTTGTTTTCTCTTGTGAGGTGGCTCATGTCTTAGTTGACTTTCATTAACTACTCTCTCAATTGATGGATGCTTTCTTCTAGATAGTTTTTCTATTTTTCTACTATGGTCAACTTCATGTTGTCCACAGCAATTTGTTTGTTCTCTTCCTGTAAGGAAGCACGTGCTTTGGCATAGACATATGATTAGGATTCAACTACTAAATATTTCCATACTAACTTTTCTTTTTCATCTGCAATATATTTATTGTTCCTTAGGAGGAAATTGATTTACTTAGTTCTAAATTTTTCTATCTATTCTAGGGCTATGAATTGAGTAGGATCTTTCCTTTCTACTCTCAGGGCTACAAGATCTTCCTATAATATGTGAAGCTCATTCTCAAGATGTTCTACCCTAGTTTCGACTATGATTAATTTTCCTTTGATGAAAATCAATTCAAACTATATTTCAATGATATCACTAGGAATATCAAATAGATTTTTCATAACTTGTCCTATCTACTATAGTCTATCCAACACATCTTCATGTTTTTCAAGATTCATAGAGGTACAACCTAGCATTTGAGCATCTTTGGTTTTAGAAATATCAACTCATGACACAATAGGTATATTAAATGATTCTTTTATGTGATTTGTAATCACTTCTGTGACTCCCACTTCATCATGGTGCTGCATTACCACAATTGTGGCTTCTTCTCCTGATTCAAGCACCACTTCAAAAGATGTAATATTCCCATAAATATGTTCTGACCACTGGGCCTCTCCTCCTAATTGCAAAAATATCTATCCACTAGCAGGATTTGTTGAGAAGGTTCGCCTGACTACATCATCAATAATTTTGAATAAATTGGCCTCTTCCCTGCTTCCTCAACTAATAGTTTCTGCAATTTGCTACAAATGACTCATTAAAGGTCTGTAATCTTATGACGGTAGTGGTGGAACTTGTGGTTGCTGCTACTATTGTATTGTGGGTTGGGTAGTCTCCTCAATGCTTGGTTTTTCTTCTAATTGGCCCTTTTTAAAAGGCCTTGGCTTAAGCATTTTGGCATAGGAAGCATTTTGTGCCTTCCACAATGTATCACTTGCATACCCTTGGATACCAACTCATTTACATGACTTCTGAATAAGGCAAGGAAATGGAAGTGTTAACTTCCTTGCCTTCTTTTCTTTGAACCACCTTTTGATTTCTATGAAGTAGAGGTGAGTGATGTTTGCATTGAATTTTTCCATTAATATTGTACTTTCTCTTGTAGCATATGTAGAGATTCTATTTAGTCTTTTGGTAGGAAATTGGTAATAAGTGTCAATTTTAAGGTAGATTTTTTCTTCTATAGTCAATTCACTATATTCTTTATCTTCCTTACCATACACCCATTTTAACCATAGTTTCCTGGCATCCTTATCAAATATGGTTGATATCTGTGCCACCTTTGTTTCTTGATTAGGCACATTCAATACCTCTATAATTCCCTTAACTGAGTAAGATACTAAGATTCCTTCAATTTTGACTATAGCATCAACTTCTTGATTTTTCAAAAATTGGAGTGTTTCTCCTAGATACCATTCCCCATTGGTTGTTAGAGTATGCCACAAAGGAGATGACTAAAGTTGGGCCTTAACAGCTTCTAGAGAAAATTCCAAAAATGAACCAAAGTTAAGTTCCACAATTACTATCAACATGATGAATTTTTCCTAAAGAGCCTAAATACATTCAAGTGAGACTGTAAGTTATTTTCCTTTGAGCAGATTGCTCTGTGATAGGAGTTTGTTCATGAATGCTAAAGGATTGTGCTTCCTACTCTCCTTGTTCTACTTATAGATTTTTCTCACTGACTAGTCCTCCTCCATAGCCTTGTGGTCTTTTGCTTACTAGTCATGGGAGTTCTCCTTGTGCTCCTCTTTTTGAGACCTTCTACAATCAATCAAGGGTTTCAAATTACTAGAATATTCTCCTAAATGGGCAAAAATTTAATACCTTACTCATACCCTTAGTTATATTGAGTTCTTAGTTCATTATGATTGTAGAAATAGAAAATTTTTCAATAACAAACCCATTAGAACTTTAAATGAGTGGTATGATCAATTAGAAGTCTTATTAAAGTAAATCAAAGATATAATAGATGTCACATTTATCACAATGTCAGTATTTAAATACAGTATTTAAAGTTAGAAATGCAATAAATCAAAGTTAAAAATGAACTTTAAATGACTTACCACTTTATAGATTATGCATAAATACTTTCATTTGCATCAATGAGATACAGTATTTATTATATCTTTGTATTTCTGCATAAATGTGACATTGCAAATGTGATATCATAGGTGCTTGCGATATCATAGATATGATGTCACCATAGAAAAATCAAAATTTCTGAATGTTTTTCTTTGAAAAATTTGAGTCCATAAGATAGTTGGAAGAGATGCATCATGTTGAAAGGGTCTTGACATGATAATGATGCTTTAGTTGTGAATAATAAGTGTTGAAAGTCTATGATTAAGGAATCTTGGGCTATGAAAGCATATGACGTATTGATGGAATGGATGAGAAAGAAAACATTGTTGTGCTATTAGAATGAATAGTGTGAGTGATATGGAAATTATTTATTATTATTTATTAGAATTGGAAGACTTAAGATGATGTGGAATCTCTTGTCAAGTATAAGATACAACAATTATCCAAGTGGGTCCTCCCTAAAGTAAGTTCCAACCCTTAATGCCCTTGTATAACCACACCTAAAAGTGTCCTTAGGCACTCAAGAAGTTGAATGTAAGACATACCTGCTTAGTAAAACACACATGTTAGTATCACCAAATTGGAAAAATAACTCCATGTTACAAAAAATAATAAGTTATGATTATTCAAATTGTGAGATGAAGTGGTTTTAGAAAGGATTGTAGAAATCAAGATGTGAGGTATCTTACCATAGGCATAATGAACTCTTTTGTTTTATTAGTGGTTAAGGTAATTATTAGCCTTTATGTCCAAGATTCAATGCAACTCCAGACCACATTCCAATGACATTGCATTGTTTCATTTCTTGGAATCACAATTTTAAGACTATCAATGTTACAAAAAGTATTATCACTTGGCGTATTGTCTAAGGGAGGAGTTTATTCATGGCACTTTATTTTTATTTTTGCATTTCTAAGAAGCTTCCTACCATCAAGCATGGGTAACATGTCTTTTTAGTGGAACCCCCAAAAACTTGTTTTGTGCTTTCTTATTTATTATTTATGTCAACCTTTTTAAGGTAGCACTTATTTTACTCTCACTTTCATTTTTTACTAGATCTACAAAGATATAATAAAACCTTAGTAACATGATAGAACTTACAATAATAATCCAAAAAGTATCCACAAGTTCCCTTGATGTCACACCCTTTTCATTCCACTTGGTTCTTCACTTTTCTATTTAGGCATAATGATCACAAGTTTATTCTTAGTTTGATGATGGAAAGAATATCATTATGGCCATTATAAGAATCTCTTAGTAATGGAATGGATGGATGGATGAAGTGGGCTCACTGTGCAAATAATTAGTCTCTTATGACTTGATTTCATAGAGAAAGTTTCACCTTATTGGACTACATCTTACCTTTATTTAAATGTCTTTTATTAATGATCAAAAATTATTTATAAATGGTTTGAAACAAAATATAAAAGAAACAGGAAAGATGGTAAAAATTATGAAAAAGTATAAAAATGAAAAATATTAAAGAATTCAAAAATATTAAAAATTTAAAAAATTGAAGAAATGAGAAAGTATAAAAGTATGAGGAAAATGTAAAATAATGTGAAAAATGAAAATAATTGTAAAACAAAAAATAGAAAAATCACTTATTAATTCCTAAGTCATGATAGGGTGTCTCCCCCATGACTAAACTCGTAGGTAAGTGTTTGGAAAATGCTCCCCAAATCTCTTGGATCATACACTTTGGGTGGTTCTCTTACCATCTTTAGGGCTTTTACTTTCTTATGATTATCCCATGTGATCTTGATGGTAGTTGAGTTTTGACCATCTAAGTTCTTGTTTTCCTTTCCCACTAGTATGTGTTTATGAGTTAATATTTTAATTTCCAAGTCCTTAGTTAAAGTCATTTTCTTCATATAGGAATTAGTAAATGGTTCATGTGTATCCATGCATATGTTTTACAAATTAAGGTTCTTACTTAGTGGCCATGTAGTGTCTTTTGATTTTGTGGCTTCTATCTTTTTTTTGTACACATTTATGTTTCATTATTACTATGGACTATTATGATGTCTGTGTTAGTACTTTGAATGTTTTGTCCACTATTGCACCCTTCTCTTTTAGTAGTTACACATGGAATTCTTTGTGTATGGATGGCTCCATGTTTATCCTCTTTAGAGGTCTCCATAGATAAATATCTCATGTTTAGCCTAGCATCAATGGTGCTAAGCCATGCCCTCCCCATGATGATTGAACATTCCTTATCAGTATCCTTCACATCAATCACCAAGAAGTCTACTAGGTAGGACCACCCATTGATAGTGGTTACTACATCATTCATCTATCCCAAAGGAATGACAATAGACTGATCTACAAGCTCCAACCTAATGTTGCATTATTTGAATGGTGGTAGGTTCCATGTTTGATATGTGTCGTAGGAGATTAAATTAACTTTGGGACTTGAGTCTAGTAGATCTTTACTTGATAGATTCCCAACTACCCATAGATAGATTAAAAAAATTCCTGGGTCAATTCACTTCTGTGGGAGTGGCCCTACCTTAAGCCAATCAGTAAGAATTGTAGTAAGCATGACAGTCTATATTTTCAAACTTGATGATACTGGAAGCTTGTTAAGAGTGAGAAGATCTATTTTAGGACAAGATGGTCTTAATAAAGCTCCTATTCTACTAGCCTTCTTTGGATTTGTTCTAAAGAAATGATGTTTCTTTATTTGGCCCTTAGCATTGCTAGTAAGATCTTCTATTCATACATTTACTACCCTTGCAGCATTCTTCTTCTACAGTTGTGATGGCAGTTCACCCTACATTGTAGGTGGTGGCACTTGTGGCAAGGGATTTGGATTGGAATTTGAGAGATCAGCTACTTGTGGATGCATATGCAAGTTTCGATTAGTCCTTGGTGGTTTCAGTTGGTAGTATTTTGGTGGATGATATTATGGATTTTGAACAGTGGTGTTTGTTGGTGAAATAGGATGCTAGACATAGTATCCATAAGGATCATGTTGTCGATATGAATACTGTTGGCATGATGATGACATGGCCCATGATTATAGTTGTTTCCACTATTGATGGTAGTGCTCTTGTAGTTGTGGCAAGGCTTCACAAGGATAGTACGTTGCTTGAGATTGTCATTTGTAGTTACCTTGAGAATAAGATAACTATTTGGGCATTTACTTTTGAATGAATCATGGGTTAAGTGCATATGCCCAAATTTCTTACAAATGCTTAGGATGTTTGTACTAGCACATGGTGCAACCTTCATCATCTATGAAAATGGTGTCTAAGTACCCAGCTATTGAAGCAACTTAGGTTGTTTTGTCCAACTTCCTTCTTCTTCTTTTTATATCTACCTCTATTGAGTGCTTGTTCTACTTATCCTCCACAATCTTTAGTGCTCTTGTACATCATTCATCTACCAAATCCCACATTTTTACTACTTGTGCTACTACATTGGTAATAGATTTCTGAATCAATAGTGTCTCCTTCCTGAGGACCTAGGCCAAGATTTCTTCCACTTGGATATCACATACCCATGCATCTCTTTTCCANGTGCTACTACATTGGTAATAGATTTCTGAATCAATAGTGTCTCCTTCCTGATGACCTAGGCCGAGATTTCTTCCACTTGGATATCACATACCCATGCATCTCTTTTCCAAATTGATGGATCCCTATTGTATTATTCAACTGATTCCCTTTTACTGAGTTCTCCTTTTTCTTTTGCCACTTGATTGATAAGTCTTTTAATATGATTGATAGCTAATTCTAATAGTCTTCCCTAGGCATAAATCCCAAGGGTCTCTCTTGTTTTGCTTCTCAACCCATCTATGATGTGCATTAGCTATTCATTTGATGAAAATCCATGACCTAGGCATTTGTGTAACAGTGAATAATATCTGCTCATTGCTGCATCAAGGGTCTCATGAGTCCCTTGTTTCTATTTCTAGATTTGCTTTCTTAGGTTCAACACTCATGAATATGTCTGATATTTGTCATTGAAAATTTCAAGCATGGTACTCCAACGTGTAATGAATTTAGGTTCCAGTGACCTATACCAACTTTCTGCATCCTTCACAAGTGTTCTAGGAAACAACTTCAATTTTTTCCAATCACTCTCTATGTTTTGAAGGACATAGGCATCATGGAGTTCTTAAAGGTGATGCTAAGGATCAACGTTGTAACCTTCTTCAAATTGCAGCATGTTATTCATATCTAGCCATTTGATTTGGCTATCTCGCACATGCCTGGTTGGTATGTAGACTACTTCATGAATGTTGATCATGTTTTGGATTATCATAAGGGGTTCATCATCATAATTAGATTCATAGGCTCTATGATAGCAGTGATCCCTTCTATGCTCATGCCTCTCTTGACCCTCCCTTCTCTCTCTATGTCCCCTTATTTCATACTCCTCATCTTATGAATCAAAATATCTTGAGTATCATTCATGATGAACATGAGATCTTCTCTTTTCCCTATGAAAATCTCAGTACTTGTGTTGTATCCTATCATAGTCCTCTGATAATTGTAATGAAGTAGAGGAGTTAGTAGTAGAATGGTGTTAGTTGGTTCTCCTTTCATGACTCTTGTGAGTTTCCTTGTAGGACTTACCAAGATCCCTTAGCCTAGAGTCACGCTTGTATCTTGAGTCAGTAGCCTCCCCCTTGTGTGTCGCTACCAGAGTAGAGTGAAGTTGGACTTTAACAAGTTCTTCTAGTTTGATTATAGGTGTCCTTGATGGCTCCTCATGGTTCTGGTGGAGTTGTTCCGAAATGAATTGATCAGCATCAAGCTCTTCTATTATAACAAATGTGTTGGCTTGCTTCCCTTTGGTATGAACATGCTTGATTTCCATAGTGGCATCTCTTTTTATTTGCTCCCTTGTAGCTTTGTAGGGTCTGGTCATATGTTGAGTCACATGATACCCTTCTTGAATCTAGTCTAAGTGCATTCCTCTTAGATTAGTTTGTAGCATGTTTAATGCTACACATTCTAGACATAGAACTATGTTGCCTTGGATATCTCTCCACCTCATTTGTCTATCCTAATCGAATATGAAGGTGAAGTATGGATGGTATGGATCATTGTGAGCATAAGTAATATGTGTCTACATTGGCATTCCCCAATCTTCTTCATTAGCAATTCTATCACTACCTCTTCTTGTTTCCTTGGTAGGTGATAGTTGATCATTTTGTGAAGCCATGTTATCATTTCTTGATGGTTTGTGTTAAGTGTGCTTTTTATTAAGGTTGTAAAGATTAGAGTTAGGTTCTGATACAATGAGCTTTGGAAAATCAATTACTTAGTATAACATTGACTTATCCCCAACAATGGTGCCGATGATGAGTGGTGGAGTATCCAACACCCAACCATGCGAGATACAAGTGTTCACGCGCAATCCCGATTAAACTCCGCAGATAAGGCAATGTGAGTATACCAATAATTAGTGTTTGTGATCGTTGTCTTTCCATGTAAGTTAGTAAAATCAATGTGTATGGTTTAATTCATGGTGAGGTATATGATATTAATGTTGTATTAGCCATTATGCTTCTAATAAACATGAAGTGAAAGTAAAATTTTCTAAACCTAAGTAATAGTAAAACAAATCTAGACTAGCCTATGTGATGAGTAATCGGTCCTAATTTTTTGATCACACCTTAAACTTCATGCAACTACTACTGGGATTACCAAGTACCTCAGTACTAAGCATACCAAGTGATAGTACTACTAGGTTACCAAGTAGTTATACTTATGTGCTCAAGATCAGTCGTACTCATTCTGCTTAATGACATTAAAAGTAAATTACAAGTAATCATAAACATTAACTATAAATATAGTAAAGCAGTAAACTAATTGAAAACAGAAATAAAACTAAGTGCTGCTACAATGATGTGGAGTAATCTCAATCTTTATTGCTAGTCATGCAATGTGTTCAAGTACATGACACTCAAATAAAGATTTTGCTCAATTACAAAACATCACACTGCAGGCACACACTGCTAAGTACTAAATTCAAGAAAACCAGCTGAAAGAGTTTTATTACTAGGCTAGCATGCATCCCACGATATCATTTATACGATAACATATGGTGAGATACAATAATGTATCTATGACATCATAGATACGATATCATTGACTTAAATGTTTTTGATTTATCAAGGGAGGTATCGCTAAAAGTGTATTTTAGTTGATATTTTTCATTATCTTTGCAAATTGTAGCACCCATTCACAAGTGGCAAGAGTTAACAACTAACTATCCCAAACAAGCTACCTAAAAATGCAAGGGTGAATTCTTTTCCCCATAAAGTTAGTCAATTATTAGAAATCCAAATTGAATAAAGACCAACGTAGACAACTATCATTTTAAATAGAGCATAGCATAGAAAAGTATATGATGGAAAGAATGGCCCAAGGATCTAGTAGTAAGAGAATGCGAATACGACAACTGACATCTTTCTATACACTATGCATCCAAGGTGCAAAACAAATGTCAAAACATTTAAAACTTTTGAAGTCATATCCACTACCATCTAACTCAACAAGAAGCCAATTATCTTGATCAATTCACTGTAACAAACTTAAATTATGCATAGCTAAAATGTAATAATTATAAAGAAAGTCAAACTGAAATAAAACATTTTATTTTGCATCATCCCACTTATATAATTAATTAAACTTAGTTTCATTCTTTACGTATTATGTAATCTTTATTTGCCATACTTTTAGTAATAAAGTGACTCCATGAACTCATAAACAAATTAATTTAAATTTTTAATACACTTAAATTCCATGTTCATTTTTAATACATCATGTACTAATACATGTAGAAAAAAAAAACTTTGGATAAGTATCTCTCTTATTATTATTATTATTATTACTAGTTTGCAAGGAAAAAAATAGTCAAAAACAATTTTTAAAGAATCAATTCTTATAAACGTTAAAGTAAATTCCCTGGTAGGTAAGCGTCTATAAAGAATTAAAAAAAAAAAAAGAAGAAGGAAAAACTAGAGCATTCTCGGTCAACCAAAAGTCAAATCAACACATCATTTGTAACTTAAAAAGACACGGAAATTTCGACCAGCAGTGACGGTCCCACGGAAGGGAAAATGGAAATTGAATATTATTATTCTTCATGAAAGTCAAAGTCAAACGAAAAGAATGATTTCAATTTACAGAGACGGGAAATTATCTTATTTTAACTACAGTGGGAGCAAAGACTAGGTTTAAGTTTAAGGTTTAAAGCCCTAAGCCCAGGAAGGGTTGGTGAGGTTGGAGATTGATGCTGCCTGCTTGCATTTGTAACATTTATAAAATTGTAAAATCATTAAAAACGAAAACTTTTAACATTTATAATTTCATTAATCATTCAACATTTTAAAAGTTGAAAAAAAAAAAAACTTTTGAATAACGTGGAGGCATATTCTCACAGACCATAACTGTTTTAGAAAGAGTTCTGTGAGGCCCCAAGCAACAAGCGAAGGGTAACAGTTTTTTCTTGTTAGTGAAAGTACAGAAGAAGATTGCGTTATTCTAATTTCTAACCAGTTCTGAGGGACATCTATTGATTTTCTCCAAGAGATTAAAAGAACTTTCATCTGATAACAGGTACAAGATTGCTTAAATATTCTTCCATTTTCATTTCTGCCTTTCTCGATGTATTTGGCTACACAAGGAGATTAAGAACAATGAGATTAAAAACTACCAGCATTAAAATCAACTGGTTTTCATGTTGGTAGTTTTTTGAAAAACAAAAAATTAAATAAATAATACAAGCTTCATCCCAAGGCTTTCTGTACCATGATTGCAGGGTAATAGAGCAAAAATTGAATAAATTGATGCAAGGTTACTTTGAAGTTTCCTACATGTACCTCGTACGCTTAGAATTTATAACACGAAGTTTACGGCTACCTATACTGACAGTGAGATATTCATAGAAGAAAAAAGGTCAAAAAGTCTGACGACTTGTTACAGATTGAACCAGCAGAAATCTCGTCCTCGTCAGAATCATTGCATTCTCGCGATTCTTCTGGCTACTCACGTCATTGTGGACTTCTATGGATCGATTTTTTTTTCTCCGTCATGGATTTCCACAGCGTTTACACTAATTATCAATGTTATATAAAAATAGTTTTCAAATTTAAAAAAAAAGTTTTTGATGGACAATTGAACATGAATAAGCAAGTTAAATGTTATGATTAGTTTCTTAATCACTTTTTAAATATATTTTTAAAATTGAAACTGAAACGTTAACTTTACTATGTAGTAAAACCTCCCATTTTTAAAATTGAAACTGAAACGTTAACTTTACTATGTAGTAAAACCTCCCACACTCCTTCCCCCGTTTCCTGCCACCAACTAAACATTACTTTTTCAATTCCTGCAATCTTCCCTCCTCCTTAAAAACCATCTTGATCTCTGCTCATCAAAGCCTCCTCTCTAATAGATCTTATCACACTTGATCTTTACCAGATTTTGCTCAATATCACAATCTGATATGCTCTGCAAGATCTCACCTTGCTCTCTACTCATTGCTAGATCTGATCTTAGTAATGTTCAATTGCAATTTTCATAGCCTATTCTTTACATGCAATTTTGAATTTTAGCCTCTCTTCTCATTTTCAAATTGCATACTTTTCAACTTCTCTTCAAATAATAATTAGATTGAATGGTGCTTTCATGTTTCAATGACAATATTGAATTTCATTTATCCTTTTCCAGTTTTTTTTTGTTTGCCTTTTCAAATAACAATAATGTTAAATGACATGATTTTTATTGATTGATAATTATTTAATATGTAACAATTATTTTCTATTTGAATTTTGAAATTTTTCCCANCAAAATTGAAAGAGTAAAAGAGAGAAAAAACAGAAACAACAAATATTAATGATCATTAATTAAGTATAAGATTTGGGAAAAATTTCAAAATTCAAATAGAAAATAATTGTTACATATTAAATAATTATCAATCAATAAAAATCATGTCATTTAACATTATTGTTATTTGAAAAGGCAAACAAAAAAAAACTGGAAAAGGATAAATGAAATTCAATATTGTCATTGAAACATGAAAGCACCATTCAATCTAATTATTATTTGAAGANCAGAAACCCAAGAATAGTCTTAGCTTAATAGAGCTATGTGACTTTCCAAAAGAAAAAAGTAAATTAAACTAGAAAATTTTAACTATTTTAAATTTCAAGACTTGATGAGAGATAGTAAAATGACTACTAAATTTAAAGTTCTCTAGTCTCCCACTACTGCTTGTTATTACTAGTTACTACCTGATGTTCAGTCGCCCAGTAGTAGCACTGTGTATGTGTAGGAAGAGGATAGGGATGACAAGGAGTGCCCCAAATAGTGGTAGAGGCTCTACCAAAATACAAATATGATCTCAACCCCTAGCAGGATTAGCCCATCTACATCGTGCACTATTGAGAGGGATACTTCTAACCACTGACATTGGCTTCTATTGATGTTGTAGCCTATAGCCATTGGCCATGTGCCATTGTTAACGCACCTACTACATGCTACCTGGAGCATGCCATGCATTGACTGTAGCCGCCATCGTTCATGCCTCTGACACACATCACCATTTGATGCTCCTGCTAGCTCGTCGCCACTACCTCCTGCTACTGACCATCGGCTACTGCAGGAACATGCTCCGTCCATTTGCACCATGTGCCTATCACTATTCGGGCTACCTTTTGCACTGTGTGCCATTCTTGCTAACTTCCCACACCTACTGCTCTAACGTCATGCACAACCTACCATCCACTAGCATGCATAGCTTGCTAATGCACTATCACACTACTAACGTTGCTGCTACTACGTATCAATCATGCGCTACTAGGAGAGGGAGAGGGAGATCTGTTCCACTGCTAACTGTGCACGCATTGCGTTTGTTACCTGCCATCGCTGCTACTACTAGTAAAAAAACCCTGCTATAGGAACACGCTTCTCTGCTCTCATCCTACGCTACTATTAGGGCCATGCTTCCACATATGCTACCTGCCACCACTGCACTGACATGCCTACCACTGCTAGTAGTAAACCACCACCACTACACCTGGCTCTTGGCTTTTACTACTCACCATCGTTGTTGTGAGCACCTCCGTTCATGTCACATGCCCACCATTATTGCTACGCCCACCTCCATTCGTGTGTTTTTCATGTCATACACCACCTACAACACCTACCATGTGCTGCTAAGAGCCATTGCCATTTGAGCCTGTCATGCGCCTATCTACCATGCGCAACTCATGCCATGCCAAGAAGTGAGAGAGAGGCCCCTACTATCCTTTGTTAGTCGGTAACTACTATGCATCACCTAGCATTGCTACCACATTGACACATTGGCCATCTATTGTTGTTAACTACACCATGCACCGTTTACCATTTGCAGGTGTCGTTTTCCTACTAACAAAAGGGAAGGTTGAGGGACCTTCCTATTCATGTCTACTAGTGGGAGAGGGAAGGCCCCTTCCCTTTGAGCAAATTGTTGCCCCGTCTTTATAGGTCGCTCTCCGAGGATGCCATAAATGCCCACATCCAACACTAAAGTTAGTTACGTTTACCATCATTGGTTACATCCATCACTAACATTGGTTACATCCACCACTAAAGTCAGTTAGGTTCACCATTGTCGATTACGTCCATCACTAACATTGGTTACGTCCACCACCATCAGTTACACTCTCTACCACGTTTCCCACCACTTTTGGTATTAATCCACACAACTTGTGTTTTTTGTAATCTCTTAATGTGGTGGAAATCAAAATCTTTTAACGTTAAATATTGAATTATTTTTGTAATGATATATTTTGGTTCTTACATTTTCATATTATTTATAATTAGTAACTGGTCTTAAATTTTATTATGTCTATAATTTTTTGAATCTATTGAATGATATGAATGTATATGCTATTGTTAATCATGGCCCTATCTCTAGCATGAATGATGTTGGCATTAACAGTTAGCCCCCAAACTAGAAATTGCATGCAAGTGCAAGGAACAACAAAATGATAGAAATTTTGACAGAAGATGCAAAAGGTAGAGGATCAAAAAAATCATAAAACATGGAAAAATTAAAACTTGAAAGCAAACTATATTGATCTAAAAATGATTAAAATAACCATATAATTAAGAGAGAACTAAACATGGGCCATCCTTGTTACACCATCTTCTTTGATTAAGATCAAAACATATACTTTTTATAAATCATAACTTTACATACATACATACATACATATATATATATATATATATATATATATATATTATTCCCAATCTTCTCACAAGGTAAAAGTAAAAGGTATGTGGGCTACTTTGAGCATGAGATTTATGCCAAACTTAATTAAAAGAACAAACTTATGTTAAATCATAGCTAGCTTCAACTTTTGGATTTTTCCTTGGGACCCTTTTTTTTTTAATATTCAAAAAGGGAATGGGTGAAAAGGGATTATTTTCTTTTCTCTCTCTTCTTTTTTTTTTAAATTTTTTGGGGAAATAGGTTTGAAAGGGGAATGGAGGCTAAGGTGAGAATTACTGCTAGACCCTATCACACTCAAGAACTTATTACACTACTAATGAACATGGTCCTCATTCTTTTCTTTTGTCTCTCTCTCTCTCTCTTTTTACGAAACTTTGCTCATGATGTACTTCATTCTTAAGGTAGGAATTCCAACATGAGTTTGGCCGATTAGCTACACTACCAAAGAACACGGTCCTTTCAAAACTTTGCCCATAGGGTAGTTCAACCCTCATGTATGTGCTTTTTAATTATACTCTAAATGGCATCATAAAAGGTCTCCTAAGTGGCTAAAGGTTCTCAAATGGAGATTAACACATTTCACCCTATTCGTTACAAGATAGCCATTGATCATCACACTTGAGGGCTGGAGATTATGAGAGGGAAAATAGCATTTTCTGAGGTCACCTAGTGATTGTGGCTAACCATTCTTCAACATCACATATCCTACACTCGCATGATCATGATAATTACATGATAGGTTAACATAAATTCCATTTTCCATAATCCAACATAACTAATAAAACTAAAACCTTGAAATAGATTGGGAAGAATCATAGCATTATTGAAATATGTCATATGAACGAGATCATAGTAATAGGATATATCATATAAAGCATTATAGTTGCATTATTTTCCAATGGTGTTATGATGACCCAACACCTAGTAATTCAAATGATCATAATAATTACTAAAATCATATGAAAAGCACAAATCAAGCCAAAGCCATTATGCAAAGAATGAGATGATGGAAATGTAAAGAAAATATCTAAATACAACTATATGCAAATGAAATGCATGGTGAAGGGAAAGAAAACATGCAACTAAGGATCTATCAAGTGTCCATGTGGGGCACTTAAGTGAAAATGTTTTAGATGAAATGCATTAAAATTTCTATGTAACTTATATCCTTGTAAACCAACAATTTTGTACACATTAGGGGCAATGACATCTATACTTTAGAATGGACCTAACCACATAGAAGAGAACTTAATTTTAGGATCTATTTAACTAGATGCTCTATCTCTTTTTAGAACTAGATCTTCTATTTTAACGACTTGCATGTTTCTTGTCAAACCATCTTTTAACAATTTGTCAATGATTAAGATTATGAAAATCAAGACATAATCGTAATTCACTTGTTTGTTTTCTATTAGGCACTAAATTTGATGTCCAACTTGAATGTTTCATAAGATGAATAATTTTAAATTCTAAAAGTTCATCAAGTTCTTCTTTCATCCAAGTTTCAATCTTAGCTTTAATAAGTCTAAGTTTTTATAAGTCATCGAATATAGCTTCTTTAGGAATATGTTCAATGGATATGTCATCAAAATTTGGCACACCTTCTAATGTTTTAATGGTTGGGATCTCATTTATATCTTTGTCCTTTCCTAAAGGTGGCAGGTCACGCAAAAGAAATGTTTTTTTATCATGCTAATGGTATGACAAAGTATCTTCATATATTTTTTCACATTTACTAGAAGCAAAAGGACGTATTTTTGAAATTTCACTCTCATGGTCATTTATAACACATTCGCCAAGTCCAATTTCAATAATTCCAATATAAAAATTAGTATTTTTATTTTCCAAAGATTGATTTTGTTGATCAAAAGTTGTTACTACTTATTTATAGAAAGGCTCTCTTGGTATAACCATGTATTCAGATTTTCCTTTAATAGGAATTAATAATTCTAAGAAATCTGACCTAAAGAAGCCCCTAAACTTGGCTCCAAAAGTTCTAAATAAAAGGACACCATAAGTGGATGACATATCGACTACTAAAATATTCATTTAGCATGTAAAAGTAGGATATTATTTAAGTTGTACCTTTACTCCCTTTAATAACCCTACCATAAGTACATTAGATTAAAGTTGTATCACACTTCTTGCTTGTGGTTGCATTTATGCTCCTAATGTGTAACATACCTCAACTAGCATGACACTAATGGTTGCTCCAAAATCCATTAAACAGTATGAACATTCTTTCCTAAAATAACCAAAGTTGTCTGGAAATAATGTTGATCTTTTTTGTTTGACATTTAGTTACTCGCATTTTATATTAACAATGCATTAGGACTTTCTACAAAATGAACTTGCCTTTTGGTTGTTGGAGATTTTTCTTTATTAGTTTCAAGTGTATGAACTATCTTTTGAATCACACCTTTCATTTCATTAAAATGTAGAAGGTCATACATTAAAATGTTGGCCTTAACTCTCTTCAAACTCTCTTTGGCTTCTTGTGAAGTTCTACTAGGTATAGAAGGGGATTTTTGTCATCGTGGGGCATTTGCTTAGGATGGCCTGGTTTGATTATTTATGTTATCTTGACTATGAGCTCTTCTATTTGGAAGAGTATAAGGATTATTTCTAATTTTTTGTTGTGTGGTGTTCATAATGTCACTAAGTCTACGATAACAAGTGTTATGTGGGTTGGGATCACTTATCATGACTTGTTCAAATGAAGGAACTTCTTCATTTTCTATTTCATGTGCTATGTTCAAGACCATAATTGGGGCTTTCCTATTTTGTTGACTATGGGCATTATAACCATATAATGATAAAAATTGAGAACAAGTTTTCTTAAAATGTTGCTTATTATTATGAAGACAACAACAATCATTGTTGATTAATGTACTTGGCTTTTCAAATTGTATAGGAATCTTGTTGTGATTTTTCTTTCATTCAACTACTTCATTGCAAAGTTTTTGGAGTGAAGTTACTATCTAGGTCATCTAATTTTAAATTTCAGTTATAGGTCCAACAAGATTAGATATCTCATTTGGGTTTATGATGGATTGAATTAAGGCTTTTGATTGGTCATCATTCAAACCAATATTAGATGGTAGAAATGAAGAAGATGTTAAATTTTGAAAATGATTTTTTGATGGTTGAGTCAATTGAAGGGGCAAAGGAGTTTAAAACATAGTATTGTTGACTAGAAAAGTTGGTAGAGGACTACATTGCATAAGGTTGCTAACACTCATCATTCCAAATTGGGTTTGAATGATATTTCTAGTGACTAAAAATTTTCGTGGCTAGATACACTGAGAGGTTGTTGGGTGAATAGTTTAACCCCGGATCTGTGCGAGGGCCATGCTAGATAAAATGGAAATGGGACACCCTGAATGGTCTGGTCAATCAGACAGGGACTTAATCGGTGTAACTTAACCTTACGTGAAATTTTAATTCAGAAACGATGCTTGTAGTATAGTATAAAGATTATTAAATGCAACTGGACAAAAATGATGTAAAATGCAATGAGAATGAATAGGAATGTAAAGTAAACTAGAGTTAGAAAATGCACCACCTCAAGATCGCGGCTTCACTTTTTTGACATGGATACAATCGATTGTGCAGCACTGGGAGGCACAGAGATCCGAGAGGTAATCGAAATGTTCAAAGTATGCCAACTATGTTCTTGAATGTGGACTTAAAAGCCAATAATGCAACATGCTAATAAGCCCACTACTCTTGTCGATGCTAAAATGCCAATGCTTTGTGCTAAAATGCCAACTTTCTCACAAAAAAGCCAACCCAAATTGCGAACCTGCCAACAAAAATTGCTAACCCTTTGAGCGTTGTTCATTGGGGTATTTATAGGGCCAGGTGCAAGTGAGAAATACAGTTTCAATGCCACATGTCCTAGACCCATGAGATGCTGACGTGCTCGTACTACATAGATGTGCAAAACCGATCGTGAACTTGCTATGTTGCAACCATGTTGTCAAAGACTACACATGGTAGAATCCGGTGTGCCAACAATGCAAATGAGAAATGAAGGACATTAAAGTAGTGTAGCTACTTGCTACATTGTGCTATGCTATCTAGCATAGCACATTGGCGTAGCATAGCCACGAATTTGGAAAAGAAACTTGCATTGAAGTCAATAGATTTTGCTAAAAGCCTTGGCGCATACGGGGTTAACTTTTAAAGCATTTTATCACTTTGAATATTTCCTACGCTATGCTACACTACATAGCATAGCATAGCGTAGCAGCCAATGTAATTTGCACTTCTGTGAAAATTGCAGGGCTTTACGAGAAAACTTTGATTGCGGTTCAAGAGCTAGTTGAGGTAGTAATTTTGGATGCCACAATGCTTTAGATGCAATCCTTTTGCTGAAGCAGCCTGGCAGGGGAGTCTTTACATGTTTTAACCTTGCTACACTATACTATGATATGTAGTGTAGCATAGCATAGCACTCTGTGTTGGCTAAATTCTGACTTTTCCTTGTGCGAACATCTTTTCGATACTTGTATTTAGACACTTGTTTGATTTTTTCAAAGGCCTGCTATGCTGCGCAGTGTAGTGTAGCGTAGCAGACTTGTCAACTAGAAAACTTTTCAAATTATTTTGTCCATCCTGAACACCACTAACAACTCCTAGCATAGTTTCTGAGTAGACTGACAACTAGGTGAATCACCCAGGTGGGCAGGCTGGAGAGTCCATCAGGCCTGTCAACTCTGGCGGTACAAAACTTGTCAAATTCCATATTCTAACCTCAGTGTCTACACTTTTTGGCCAAACCATCATGATGCTTTACTTGTAGAAGCTCTTTCCTGAACTCCAAGGCCCTAGTAAAGCAAAAGGATCTCAAAATTTTATGGTGTTTCATTGGCCCCTCTTTATCGATGTCTAAAGGATAGGCCTGAGAGACACTGGCAAAGAATAAGAAACACCACGAAAGACAAGATGCTAACACTACTCTTTAGTAGTTACCTAGATGTCTCTTAGCTATGCTTGAGAGTGTGAGGATAGTCATGTAGGGAAGGGGGAAGGGTGGATCTGCAGGGACAGCTTTAGGAAGGGAAAGATGTGACAGAGTGTGATCCCTTGTTGGAGTGCTTGTGAGGGAATCGATATGCATGGGCATCTTTCTTTTGTAGGCTTTTGACCTCTTGTCAGAATGCCTAGAGATGGTCATTACAAAATAGCTAATGTGCCATTCATTTTGGATATGCTTGTTTTGCAAGCTTTTGTTCTTCTATACTTTTCTTTTGTTGTTCTACCATTTTCATTTACAAACAACCTTGTTGTTGCAGGATAGGTGTTTCCTCCCCAGGATGAGTTGTGTTACATCCATGTGGGGTTTTTACCTACCTACATATGCTTCCCATGCAGCAAGTTGCATTACGTGCATCATGGACTTTGTAGTTGAGCATATGGGAGGGCTTTGTAGGCATTGGAAAAATTCGTAAAAGAGGTGTGAGAAGGAGAATTTTGGGTGTAAATAATGAGGGAAAGGAGGTTAAAGGGGAGGATAGGAGGTGCACTCCAAAGTAGCCAAGCTAGTCAGGACAATCACCATGGAACCATGTAGTGCCCTGGCACCTTGGCGAGACGCACCTCTGACCGACGCCCCTCTGGTACGTACCCTGCAAACATGATAGAGAGCAAACCAGAAGAAACAACTATCAAGTAAAATGAAGGCAAAGGTCTTGGTTGCTTTGGACACTACCGGAACACTGGACATTGTTGCCAATGCATGCAAGGTCCAAACCAAAAAGGCCAACAACAATTTTGGCAGCATTTTCATGGAGGAGTTGCCACCAAGGTGACTAGGAATTGTAGTGATGCTAGTGCTTAGGAGTCCCCACCCAAGACAAACATCATGTAGTTTAGCTATTAGGTGAGATGCCCAACAGCTGAATGTCTTTTGGGCTTAGGAGCTGGCAGGGGCTAAAGGATAGCAACTTTGTGGCTGGGCCACAATAGTGCTAGGACTCTAGAGGAAGGTGCTGACCATAGGAGCTACTACCAAGGCAAAGGGCCTTGGTAGTAGTAGCTCCAAAATGTCAACAAGATGTCATACTACATCTCCAGAGGATCATCAAGATGCCAGGGGTAGTGGCATTGCACATATTCTAGCAAGTGTTTTCTTGATGTCGTGAACTATATTCTGGAATTGCAACGTCCCACCCCATGCCAGCACTATGCACACTCGCTTGTTTGTAGAGTCATGGATGCATGCTAAGGACATGTCGCGAACCTAGTTTAAGGTCTTGGTAGACCATCTAATGTGCTAGTTTAAGGTCTCAATAGATTGTGGTGTGCTAGTTTAAGACCCCAATAGACCACTATGCTAGTTTATCATCATAGCAGACAGTCGCTATGCTAGTCTAAGTTCCTAGTAGACTGCTATGCTAGTTTTTTCATCATAGAAGATGGTGCATGGGCCAGTTTAAAGTCGTAGCAGACCGTCTGTGCAAGTTTGACATTGTAGCAGAATTTCTTTAACATTTTTCATCATGGCAGATGGTCTGTGCTAATTTATATTCATAGTAGATTACCTTTGCCAATTTTACATCATAGCGGACAAACTCTGCCAGTTTTACATCATAGCGGATGTGTTTTGCCATTTTTTCATCATGGAAGACTATCTGTGCTAGTTTATAGTCATAGCAAACTATCTGTGCTAGTTTATAGCCATAGTAGACTACCTTTGCCAATTTTATGTCGTAGCGAACGAGCTTTGCTAGTTTTACGTCATAGTAGATGTTTTGCTTACCTTGCTCATGCATCATATGTAGTATGGATTGAGATATGAATGATTCACAGGATTTGCGATCTCATTGTCATCCATGTCTGCTAGCTTGAAGGCTCCATTACCATAGGCTTTTATGACCATGAATGGACCTTCCCAGTTTGTTGAGAATTTGTTCACATGCTCATGGACAGCCTTGAGAATGAGGTCTTCCTTTTTTACTGGTTGTTGATGTGGGTTTGCATGATGCTTCTGCCATTTCCTGTCTTGACAATGCTCTATGAAACCAAGTGTTTGTGCATGCTTCTCCTCTATTGAGTCAAGGTTGATGATTCTCAACTCGTTGTTCTAGGCTTCGCTCATGACATTTGACAGGATCATTCAAAGTGATGGTACTTGTAGCTCAAGAGGCAACACCACTTTAGATCCGTAAACAAGGCTATAAGGTGTCTTATTTGTCACCATTCTGCATGTTGTTCTATAAGCCCACAGCACATAGAGGATTTTCTTATGACATCACCTCTTGCTATTGTTAAGCATTTTCTTAAGCACGTTGATGATGGCTTTGTTCGTAGCTTCTACCTATCCATTTGCCTGTGGGTAGTATGGCAAGGAGAATGATTGCCTAATGCCAAGGTTGCTGCAAAAGGTTTTGGTTCTACACTACTAAATTGTGGCCCGTTGTTGGTCACAATAGTCATGGGAAGCCCCAAGATCATCACGATGTTATAGAAAACCTGTTGAGATGTAGTCTTCCTAAGGGGAATAGCTTCCATCCACTTTGTAAAGTACTTAGTGGTGGTGATGATGAAGCTATGCCCTGCAGAAGACTTAGGTGTGATAGGTCCCATAATGTCTAGTCCCCATTGTTGGAATGACCATGTGATCTGCGTTGGGTGAAATTCTATAGGTGAAACGTGTATAAGATTTGCATACCGTTGGCACGTATCACAAGTTTTGACTTTGGCCAGGAAATCGTCCTCCATGTGAGACCAGTAGTACCCTAGGCATCTAATTTTTATTGCCATGGCCCTAGGTGCTATGTGTCCACCACATAGTCCCTCATGTACCTCATTAATGACCTTCTGCGCTTGCTCCTCATTTATGCATGCTAGCAATATCCCATCAAAGGAGCATTTGCACAAGGCGTTGTCTCCCATGAGTACATATTGCCAAGCACGCTTGCGGATCGCATCCCTTTGGGTAGATGTCAATCTAGATGAGGGCTCACCATGTTGTAGATAGGCCTTAATGTTGGTGTACCACTCCTAGGTATCTACAGTGCTTACGGAGGCTACGTGTACCACTTGAGTGATAGGCTCCATACACTCGATTATTAAAGCAGGAAAACTTGCGAACAGGTGTGGTAGCACATTTAATGCTAGGGTGGCCAAGGCATCTACTACGGTGTTTTCATTGTGCGACACGTGTTGAATGTTAGTTGTTGTAAAATTTTTAATCAAATTTTTTGCCAAGTTGCAATAGGGTTGTAGATGAGTAGCTTTGTAGGCATAGACCTCAATGATTTGATTCACAAAGAATTGTGAATCGCCTCGAATCGCCAAATGTTGAAGTTTTAGTGCTTGTACTGCTAAGAGGCCCCTGAGGAGTCCTTCCTAATCAGCCAAGTTTTTGTACAAAAGAACGTGAACCGATAACCAAATGGCTGAATGTCCCAAGAGGGGAACATAATGATGGCTGCTGCGCTACTACCACGTGTAGTCGAGGCTCCGTTGAAGTGTAAAGTAGCTTCGAGATGGGGTGGGATAGTGTTGATGGTGCTAACATGCTTATCAAGGAATTCAGCTTCTATGGTTGCTCGATCATCAACGGGTGAGGTTATGAGTGTGTAGCTATAGCTTGACCTTTCGTCAACAATTGGATCACATAATGTAAATTGAATTCCGCTATTATGGCTTTCCACCGAGCTATCCTGCTACTTTTTTGATAGCCTGGAGTACATTGCTTTTGCAAATAATGTTGACTTTGCTATGAAATAGATAATGCCTCCACTTTTTTAATGCAAACACTAGGGCAAGGCAATTTCTATCCACATCATTGTATTTCATCTCATGTGCTATCAATGCATGACTTAGATAATACACTGGAATCTAAGAGCCGTCATCTCATTTCTAACATAACAGTGCTACAATAGACGTGTCTGAGGTGGCAAGGTAGATGTATAAAGGCTTATCCCTCTACGGTGGGTAAACAATTGGGAGATGTAAAAGCTCTTTCTTTAGATCATCAAAGGCTTGTTTGCATTGCATTATCAATTCAAAGTTAATCCCTTTCTTTAGTAAGTGTTGCATGGGGTGTAACTTGTCAGTCAACTTTACTATAAACCTTCTAATGAACTATACCCTACCTTACAACCCATGCAATTCCCTAAGGTTGGTAAGGGGCACTAGATTAACGATGGCCTTAACTTTGTCAAGGTCCACTCGTATTCCAACCTCCAATACTACAAACCCTAACATGTGTCTGGTTCTCACCCCGAAGACACCTTTTTGGGTTGAGGCGTAAGTCATGCATCTGGCAACGTTTGAAGACTATATCTAGATTGTTGGGATGATTAGCAGCCTCTTTAGATTTGACTGCTATGTCATCCATGTAGTCATTTAGTGTTTCTAGGATGTAGTCGCTAAATATCTATGTCATGACTCTTTGGTAGGTTGCTCCTGTGTTCTTGAGCCCAAAGGGCATCATGGTGTAACAGAAGGTACCCCATGGGGTCATGAAAGTAGTTGCTAACTAATGCTATGGGTTGATATGAATTTGATTGTAGCTGGAGAAACCATCCATGAATGATAACATAGCATGACCAGCCATAGTGTCAATGAGTTGATCAATACTCAGCAGTGGGAAGTTGTCTTTGATCATTGCTTTGTTCAGATCCTGGAAGTCTATATAAATTCATATTCCTCTCGTTTTCTTAGAAACCATAATGATGTTTGATACCCACTCTAAGTAATCAACTACCCAGATGAAACCATCTTGATACAACTTAGTGATTTCATTGCATACAATGAGTGAAATCTCTGGTTTAACCTTGTAGGCCTTTTGCTTAACTTCTTTCATACAAGGATTTAAGATAATGTTGTGTTGTATAAGCCTCGGATCTAAGCCCGACATGTTGCTATAAGACCATGCAAATACTTCGATGTTGTCCTACAATATCTTGGATACATCTTTATGTGTTTGCAAATCTAGGAGGGAGCTAAGTTATAATGTTTTTATTTTCCCCCTAGATGTAGTCACAGGCGTTTCATTGAGAGGGTCCTCAGTTACATCCCCGGTCTCTAAATCTAAGGCTTGGATCAAATGTTCGGGCTAGTTTGGGGATGTTTCTAAGGATGCTACAATGCTATCTGTTGATAATTCCTAGTCTATTGACTTTGGGTTTAGTTGTCTTGTGAGTTCGTCATATGGACCTGTCAAGGCTAGAGGTGAAGAAAGATCATGATGCATTGCCATTCTTGCTCAACCTACCACAATGAGATAAATGCCAAGTCAAGTGATACTTGCTCGTAGCAACAATGCATAGCAAACATTTGCAAAACAATAATGAAATATGGATAGTTGAAATAATTGTAAACTATGATACAAAGTTCGTAGTTTGCCAGTTTAAGGTCATAGCAGACTACCTAGATGTAAAAATACAAAGCTACAAGTTTAAGGTCTTTGTGGACCGCTAACCTAGTTGAGTTTATAAATTAAGACTATTAGTTTAAGGTCTTTGCAGACTGCTAACAAGTTAAGTCAAAAGTATTATTTTAAAGTCTTTGCGAACTACTAATGAATTATTTTTGCAAAGGTAAGTCGTATTAGTTTAATGTCTTTGTAGACCGTTAACTTAGTCAAAACTATGAATCAAAATTGCTAGTTTAAGGTCTTTGCAGACCGCTAACTTATTATTCTTGCGAAGGCAAATGGCTAGTTTAAGATGGGGGAGTGCTACGCTATACGGAACATCCCACATTAATTGGGGTGAGAAAATGGCAATTTCCTTTTTACTGCGCTAGCTAAAAATAGGGGTTTACCCCTTGGTAAACTTGTCATTTTCATTGTAAGCGCAGAACTCACACCCAGAGCATAGAGTGGTTGAATTGGAAAAGAGTAAAGTGATTCAACATAGCGACTAAGAAAGAGACTACAACCGAGATGATGGCACCCAAGAGAGAATGCAAACACCTAGCACTTGCCAAGGTAGACGAGGTGAAAGACACCTTGGGACGTTTGTCACTAGCGTGCGTCACAGTGGGGGAGGAAGCTCCGTCGACTTGGTAAGTTGCTGCAATAACTTTGCTTTCTATGCCACTGTTATTGTTTCTGCTTTCTTTTTTTTGTTTCTATTTTTGTTTTGAAATTTGTGTTTTCTGTCATCATTTTTGTTGCCATTTTGGCCGTTACACTGCCGTTGTTGCCGACTCGGCTACGACGGTGTACGGATGTTACACTTAGGTTGCATGTAATGTTGTCAAGGTTTCAATTGCTATGGCTACCTTGCCACAAAGGTTTAGGTGATTCTGGCAACCTAGCATGCGAATAGCATAGCATACGACCCTCAGGAGGGTTTGGCCATGTGCATGATTTGATAGCATAACACGTGTCTATCACAGCATAGTGCAAATCATTTTGTCAGGCAAAAGATTTGTTGAAATAGCTACAGCATATTAAATTCTTTCTTCTTTAAAAATTCACATGTAATTTTTTTGTTTTGTTCTTCTACGCTATTGCCTTTGTGCTTTTGCTACGCTACATGTAAGGAAAACGTTATGCTACATTATTCGCAAACAGTTTATCCTGCTATGCTACAAGCTAACTCCACTTGAACATGATGTTAACATTTGCCATTATGTTGTGCAGGGTGATGCTAAGGCCCATTTTGATTGTCCTAAAAATTGTAGGGGTTTTGTGCTGCCTAAGTGAATTGGTGGCCAACGTCCCTCCATCCCATGCACGTGTGGGACGACAGGTGGTCTGGTTCTGGAAAGGTGCACGAGACTTCCTGGAATTGCTTCTCTAACATTTTAGTATGATCATTTGGTCACACTTATCGTAGGAAGGGGCTCCCGTCGACAAGGAAAATGCTCTTGCTAATGAGAAGGACATTTCTACCGACAAGAAGGACTCCCCTTCTAATGAGGAGGATGCTCCTATGGATGAGGAGGATGCTGGCACCACAAAGAGAAGGGCCCTAGATAATAAAGAAGAGGCCCTTGTTAGCAGGGAAGGGACTTCTGTAGATGATCCCTTTGCTAAATGTAGTTCAGCGTTGGAGGAGTAGATGGACGTGGAGGGTGCTGCCATGGTGTTAAGCCAGCAAGAAGGAGGGGAACTACAACTAGATGCTGGTGAGTTTGACTGCATATTCAATAGTATGTCAATGGAAAACCCCCCCTACAATCACCCTTGAGGGTTTTCTGGGTAGGAGCCTTTACACTGTCATTTGTGTTGCTCATCAGCTTTATTGTAGTTCTCTTTGTTATACCTGACATATTTTTGTTATGTAGTAGACATCGCAATTGACACCATAGGTCCTTCTTCGATCTGCCTACAACCATGGCCCAAGACCCCTAATAAGTTTGCATTCATGTAGGGGTTGGTTAATGACATGATTAACCATCTCAAGTGGATCAATCCGAAAGTGGGTAAGTGAAGTGGCTACGCTAGACTCTTTAAGTTGCTATGCTAGACCTTTTGGGTTGCTGAATTTTGCTATGTTATCATGACTGATGAATTTTTATGTATGGTCAACAACCTCTTGCCTCAAGTGGGAACCAAAACAAGCAGTCAAGGTTGACATTGTGCCTGCATTCCCACCGAAAGTGATCAAGGTGCCTTGTCGCATATACAACAAAGCTAGCGAATGCGCGTTGTACTCGGCATGCTCCCTATGAGAGTGTTGGCGTGTGAACGAAGACCTGTGGAAAAGGATCTAAAAGCTTGAGAAGGAGAAAGCCAATCTGACTACCAAGGTGGGAGACCTCTGCTCCAAAAATGAGTTTCTTTTGGCCTGTGATACCAACGATGGCAGTAAGCACATGGCCATCATTGATTATGCAAGATATTGGATGGTTGTGCGACACAACAATGAGGCCACACATGAAATAATTGAGTAGCAAATGTAGATGGACTTGTTGGCCCAAAAGAACCAAGATTGGAAAGATTACAGTGTGAGTCCCATAAAAACCACAAGCATATGTATAAACTAGAACGGGCCACCTACCGTAAAAAATACTGGGATGCTTCTGTTAAGTTGTATACTCATGAAGTGTTCCTAGATGCCATTGGTGCTTCTAGGGCTTACGGCAAGTTCATGCAATAAGTGATGGTTAGTAAATCCCTTAAACATGAAGTGAGCTTCCCTCCAGGTGGGACCACCACTGCCTCCTTTTCGCCAAGACCATCGAGATGGATGGCTGTTGAAAAGGAGAAAGTTGCAGTAGACGCTGACTTTCGCAATAGGCACTAGGCAGATATTACAGAGGAGGAGGTCTGGCAACACCTTAGGATTGGTTTGGATCACATACCCCCTGGGACAGACGTGGGGTCATCTCAGGTTAGTCACTTTTTTGTGTTGTGTAGCAATGTATTTTATTCTAGCTTTTTTTGTAACTCTAGTTTACTATTTCATTTTCTATGATATAGATTTCGGATGAAGAAGAAGGGCCCTATGAGGGTAGGAACAATGATGAAGAGGAAGGTGGTGCAGGGGAAGACGATGCATGAGATCAAGGGATCTTATTGTGTATTTTTTGCAAAAATATTGCAAGTATTATTTAATGGAAACTTTGAATGGAAAATGAACCACGAAAAGATTTGGTTTTTCTTAGCTTACGTATCGCCTATGTGATCAGTTTTTATCATTTTTGGTCTTAGTTTTAGGCCATTTGGGGCCATGGTCAGGTAATAAACGAAAGAAAAATTTTTGGTCTTAGTTTTATGCCATTTTGAGCCATGTGTAGTTTTAGGCCATTTTGGGCCATGGGACAATGTAGTTTTAGGCCATTTCAAGCCATCGGGCGATGGTAAAGAATAAATTTTGCTAGTTTTAGAGCTTAGTAGGCTGTGTGTAGTTTGATTTGGTCTACTAAATCTAGTTTATCCATAATGGGGAATGGGATGATGTTCATAGCAGCCTCATCATCAACGTGTACCCTTTGGATCTTATGTTGACTGACCCAAATTAGGATGAATAGGGGTGTTGTAGTCACCTAACCCTTTTTAGGGTCTTCCCTAACAAAATTGTCACAAAATGTCAATTGGGATGGATGCGGCTCTGCAGGTGTAGAAGGAAGCATAACTGAGTGAATTGCTTTCTCTTTTGTTAGCATGTTCTCATCAATTGGTATTGTCGTTAACATGTAAACCAAAGCCTCACGGTGTGCAGTGGAAGTCATTATCAAGTCATACAGGCTCAACATTGTGTTCTTTTGTTTTAGAGCCTACTTGACCTGAGTAAGAGCGCTTAATAGGTCTCATCCACCTTCCTGTTGCTTGCTATCCTTTTCTTCTTCCATTTTTCCCAAGACACAAATTTCGCAAGGAGGAACAGCTTCAGGCTTGGGATCAGACCCTTTCGGGCTAGGTGGCAATGATCATGAGTGTGTAGCAGCATTAACTTTTGATGAAGAGGAATTAGATGTAGAGGACGAGGTAGTAGGCTTGGAAGGACCTTGGGCGGTACCTTCTATTGTCACCTCACTTGCTGAATGCTCTTCTCATTTCCTTGGATGACAAGGCTGCAGTGCCATCTTATGTGGAGCAGGGGCAATTGAATGGTTTGGCCCCCTGATGATGAACAGCGCTCTCGGTGTTAGTGCATGCAGTGGTGTGGTTTTGTTTACAGAGGATGTAGAGGCGGATGTATGAGAAGGGACCATTAAGACAAATAGTTGTTGTGGCATTTGTTTAGCCGTTGCCAGTGTTGGTGCACTATGCTAAGGCATGCGAACCACAAATGGTTGCTGAGGTAGTTTGGGATTACTATCCACGTCGATAGTGTTGATAATATAACTGGCATTGTTTGCATTAAGTGGGTCCATGTAAGCATGCATAGATTTATTTTCGGGGTGTACGAGGTTGCTTTCGTCTATAACCAACTTTACCTTAATCAATCATTCTTTGAATGTCATCCTTTAATGCCAAATAGTAATTTGTGTCATGACCACACAGTTGATGGTAGTCATAGAACCACTCCAGCTTGAAATTATTAGGAACTGGGGCCTCATTGGGCAAGGCCAAGGAGGGGTTCCTAAGGAGTTTGTAGTATCGTTGATTCCTTTTGGCTACCTCCTCTGACATCCGCTTGTGTTGAATGTACCCTGCCCCCAGTAATTACTTCAGAAGTTTTAAAGGCTTGATGGGCAGCAAGATATATTTAGAGAAATATTTACGCTCGAAATTAGGCTTAAGCGGGGTAGATGCTTTGGGTGTCAAGATGGAGGGTTGAGCGGCATTGCTTGGGCCAGGTGTCGAGGTGGAGGGTTGAGCAGCATTGCTTGGGTTTGAATGATATTTGTAGTGACTGAAAACGTTGGTGGTTGAAAACATCGAGAGGTTGTTGGGTGAAAAGTTTAACCCTGAATCCGTGTGAGGGCTATGCTGAATAAAACGGAAACAAGACACCCTGAACAATCTGGTCAATCAGACATGGACTTAATTGGTGTAACTTAACCTTACATGAAATTTTAATTTGGAAATAATGCTTGTAGCATAGTATAAAGATTATTAAATGCAATGGGACAAAAATGATGTAAAATGTAATGATAATGAACAGGAATGTAAAGTAAACTGGAGTTAGAAAATGCACCACCTCAAGATTGCAACTTTACTTTTTTGAGATGGATACAATTGGTTGTGCAACACTGGGAGGCATAGAGATCCCAAAGGTAACCAAAATGTTCAAAGTATGCCAACTATGTTCTTGAATGTGAACTTAAAAGCCAACAATGTAAAATGCTAACAAGCCCACTGCACTTGTCAATGCTAAAATGCCAATGCTTTGCGCTAAAAAGCCAACTTTCTCGCAAGAAATCCAACCCAAATTGTGAACTTTCCAACAAAAATTGCCAACCCTTTGAGTGTTGCTCGTCAGGATATTTATAGGGTCAGGAACAAGTGAGAAATGTAGTTTTGATGCCATGTGCCCTAGACCCATGAGATACTAATGTGCTCGTACTACGTAGATGTGTGAAACTAGTTGTGAACTTGCTACGCTACAACCATGTTGTCGAAGACTGCACATGCTAGAATCCAGTGTGCCAACAATGCAAACAAGAAATGAAGCACATTGAAGTAGCGTAGCTACTTGCAACGCTATGTAGTGTAGCACCCTGGCGTGGCGTAGCTGCTTGCTACACTATGCTACGCTATGCAGCGTAGCATAATGTAGCCACCAATTTGGAAAAGAAACTTGCGTTGAAGTCAATAGCTTTTGCTGAAAGCCTTGGCGCATGCAGGGTTACCTTTTGAAGCATTTTATCACTTTGCATATTTGCTACGCTATGCTACGCTACGTAGCGTAGCATAGCATAATAGCCAATGTAATTTGTACTTCCATCAAAACTGTGGGGCTTTTCGAGAAAACTTTGCTTGTGATTCAAGAGCTAGTTGAGATAGTAATTTTGGACTACACAATGCTTTAGATGCAATCCTTTTGCCGAAGTGGCTTGGCAGGGGAGTCTTTGCATGTTTCAACCTTACTACACTGTGCTACGCTATGTAACATAGCATAGCATAGCACTTTGTGTTGGCTGAATTTTGACTTTGCCTTGTGCGAACATCTTGCCGATACTTGTATTCGAACACTTGTTTGATTTTTTCAAAGGCCTACTACATTGTGCAGCGTAGCGTAGCATAGCAGACTTGTCAACTAGAAAACTTGCCGAACTATTTTGTCCATCCTGAACACCGCTAACAACTCCTAGCACAGTTTTTGAGTAGACTAACGGCCGGTGAATCACCCAGGTGGGCAGGTCAGAGAGTCCATCAGGCCTATCAGCTCTGGCGGTAGAAAACTTGTCGAACTGAACAGTCTAACCTCAGTGTCTACACTTTTTGGCCAAACTGTCATGATGCTGCACTTGTGTAAGCCCTTGCTTGAACTCCAAGACCCTGGTGAAGCAAGAGGGTCTTGAAATTTTATAGTGTTTCAATATTTATGAGAGAAATTTGTTCTATTGACAGCTTTAGGCATTGCTCCTTGTATTTCTGTTATGTTGGGATCAAATTTAATGACCTAGGTAAAGAATGGATCAATAGTGGATAAGTAAAAATTGAGAATGCCACCAGGTTGTGGATGCATCTCACTTGGCACATAAGCAAGTTGATGAAGGAATTTTAGGTTGTAATCCTGGACATTTCTCCTAAGTAGTTTTCTTAAGCTTGTGAAGTTGCTTGATGCTAAGGTCGGGCTAGTAAACTTATTGAACTGAAGTATGAACTTGTTTTTTAATTTTTGCCACGAGTTGATAGAGGCATTAAGGAGCATCAAGAACCATTGGGTGGCTTTACTCCTAAAAGTTGTCACAAACACCCTACATATTATGTCGTTTTGGTCAATGTTATGAATGCCTAGTAAGGTTTCAAAACATTGTATATGTTGGCGAGTATCACTAATAGGGGTTGTATGATCAAAGAACAAATTTATGTTTTGCGGTGACTTCGGAATATCTTGATAATTGATGAAGTTAAAGAGGTTTCTCACCAAGGGAACTGGGGGTTGATTGGCTGCCATCCTAGTTTGAGTTCATCTAGGGATAGAGCTTAGGAAACATGAGACTTGTTGTTTTCTTAAAGTGAAATGATGGGTAGTTGGTCGATTAGGAGCAGAGGTAAATGATTCTTGTTGGGAGCGTTCTATCATAAAATAAAAATTATAGAATATAAACGCTAAAATACAACTACAAAATTAAATAAAAAAAATATTAAATTACTTTTTTCTACAGAGAACTAAAATCTACTATATAAAAAAATTTTGAAAAATAAATGCAAGAAATTACAATATATATAAAAGTTAAAAGGAAAAATAGCAAAATGCAAAATTTCAAGAAAGAAAATTTAAAACTGAATAATTAATGAAAACCACCTTACCAAAGTCAGTACTACAATAAGGGCCACCAAAATAAGAACCGGGAAAAAAAGGTTTAGGATTCTAGTAATGAAAATGGCAATTTTCAAGAAATAGGAAACATCAATTTTTCAAAAAGAAAAGTAGAAAATAAAAGGTTTGGAGACAAAGGTTTTCAATAGGGAGTGCAAGAAAAGCAAAATAAAATTCAGGAAACAATAATTTTGAAATAGAAACAAAACAGGATCAAGAACAAAAAACAAAATAGGTCACTTTTTTGTACCAAAAAGATGTTGATGCGTAAATTTTGGACACATTAACCCCTGGAAAAACAAACTCGTTTATGGAGACTATTACCTAGAGTACCTCCCTTATGAGTATGAAACATAAGAATAAAAATAATCTTAGGCAGAAAGCTATGTGACATTTCAGAAAAAGTAAATTAAACTAAAAAATTGGTAAAATTTAAACTAAAAAATTGGTAAAATTTAAATCCAATAACAGACTTAAATTTCAAGACTTCATGAAAGACAATAAAATGATTACTAAATTTAAAGTTCTCCTTGGTCTCATGCTACTTATGGTGCTTGCTATTGCTGATTGCTGGATCACCCAGTCATAGCAGTGTATGTGTAGGAGGAGAGCAAGGACGACGAAGAGAGCCCCGAACAATGGTATAGGCACTACTGAAATACGAACACGATCCTAACCCCTAGCAGGATCAACCCATCTGCACCGTCCGCTACTGAGAGGGAGACTTCTGGACGCTGATGCTGGCTGCTACTAACACTGTCGCTTGCACCCACTGGCCACGTGCCTTGTTAACGTGCCTGCTACGCGCCGCTTGTAGCTTGCCATGCGCCAACCGTAGCTACCACCATTCGCGCCTTTGACGCACGTTGCCGTTTGTTGCTCTCGTTTGCTCCGTATCACTACTACCCACTGCGGTTGACTGTCCACTACTGCAGGAATGCGTTGCCTCCGTTTGCGCTGTTCACGTTGCCTTTCAGGTTGAGTGCCTTTTGCGTTGCATGCCATTCGCACTGACTGGCCGCGCCTGCCGCTCTGACACCGTGCATTGCCTACGATCCGCTGCTGCGCTTCAGTCTCACGTGGCTTGGCTAGGAGAGGAGAGGAGAGAGAGGGAGACAGAGATCTCCCTCTCCTCTCCTCTTTATATAGGCCGCTCCTCATTGGGGCCATGCCCACGTCCACCACTAACGTTGATTATGTCCGTCACCGTGGGTTACATCCACCACTACCATCAGTTATATCCACCATCATCGGTTACGTTCTTCACCATGTTATTCGTTGAATTGGTTTTTTTTTTATTAATATATTTTGGTTCTTACATTTTCATGTTGTTTATAATTAGTAATTGGTCTTAAAATTTTATTTCACCGGTCTTAAAATTTTATTATGTTTATAATTTTTTGAATCTATTGAATGATATAAAACGTATATGTTATTGTTAATCATGGCCCCATGTAACATGGGCAATGTTGGCATCAACATCATTCAAACAAGGAAGATTAACAAACATTGATTTCTCAATTTGTGAGAATGCCTTTAATAATCATTTATCATAAGCATCCAAGGGTTTTTCATCTTCTTTGATTTTTTTAGCCTCTTCTCTCATACATTCAAATCTAGTTGTGTTGTCTTTTGCCTCAATTGTGGTTTTATGGTGTTCATACTGCTGCTGCGAAAGTTCCAATACATCCAATCTTTCTTCTAACCTTTTTAAAATTTCCATGGCATCCATGAAATTTACAGAAATTCTTCTCTGCACAACTTAACACTCCAACTCTTCTTAACAACATTTTAAAAGATCAAAAACCTTAAACTTTGATACCAAGAAGATGAGTCACAACTATAAATACATCATAATTACTCATAAGCATTAAGGTTCACACCTTGTGAACTCTTTATAATACACTTAACACTTATGAACTCATCCAAAGCACTTGATAGTGAGATGACAGATTACGGCTTATGAGCTTTATGAACCTATAAGAACTTTTTAACACAACCATTATAAAGCATAAATCATTTTTTAAGCATTAATCACAAAACCTTAAGAACTTTTCTTAATTAATGTGAAAGCATTAACTTGAACCTTAATAAAGGATAGGTCCCTTTAAAAAAATGTGCATTAACTTACAAAATTCACAAAGTGCAAAGCCACAACAATCACTAAACAAGGACTCAAGATGCACATGTTAACAGGCTTATGATTTACTTATCATGGTAAGCTACAAAGGATTACCAACTAAATGAATTAAATAACATAAAATTAGCAGTAGGTGCAACAAGCATACTGGCCAATGTGGCATACTATAATCATTGCTTCCCAAACCATTATGAAGCCCAACTTTATAAATGATACAAAAGTTAACTTAAGGATCTAAGAATATGCAAAGTAACAGCAAGGCTTAAGTGGTAGAGATAAAAATAAAATGGTGAGTCTACCAAATTTATTTTTACAATAAATAAAGATATCAAAAGACATATCCATCAAGTAATGCCCACAGAGGGAAATACTAAGACCGCCCAAGGAAATGAAAATGAACCAACACATAGATGATCAGTGCTCTCACACAGAAGCATATAGGATGTTGGATGCTCTTTATATAAAGGCCCTCATCTCAATTTATAGGCAAGGATATAAAAAAATGAATTGAATGCAACTGGTACCTCATTAGGCTTACTATGTGGCTTGTGACCTCACTTTGACTTTATCTCCTTAAGAAGAAAAATAAATTAATGTTCTTGCTACAAATGTGTACTTCTACCATATTGGTTCCATGCTATGGATCAAAAGAATCTGATTCGTGGAAGCAAGGAATCAAGGATTTGTGATTCTAAATGTGTTTAGTTACGTGTGCCTAAAGAAAAAGTGGGGATGGGTTCATAGGCGGGGACGGGTTCATAGGCAGGGATGTGATAGAGAAAATTTAAATATATTAGTTTTTTTAAAAATTAAATCTCATATATCATAAAAATACATTGTAAAATATAGAACAAGTACAATGTAAATCCAAAATATTGTTAATGCTTAAAAATTACATAGAACATTGCAATATCACCATTAAACTTAAGCAAGAAAATTTGCAAAGGTATGGAAAGCATTCAAACCATTTCATTACTCAAGAGCCATAATCTGGCCAAACATATAATTTCCGCAACAACCAAAATGACAGCAATAAAATGAAACCCTTTTGTTACTCAATCCAATATTTCCAAAAATGAAATTAAGCCTCAAGCCCTCAACCAAATTTCTAACAAATCAGGTTTGCTAATACTTTTGTTTAACTACTACTTATGAGTACCACCCTAGGGACTACCTGTGAGTAGCACGGTAGGGCCACGTTGAAGATGACCGCATTATAAGAAGATGCAACTTAACTAAACTAGGCACAGCACAGTAACTCACCTCACCTACAATAATCCAAAATCTTTCAGAAGCTGGAAAATCGGCACTAGTCATGATGAAGACGAAAGTAAAAACAGAGCACCATGAGGTTGCATATGGCAATTGGCCATATGCTGGTGGGCTTCGTTGCTTTATAAGCATATAGATGCGTGTTCAACTTTTTTAAAAATCATGTTCATGACCCATGACGAGGACGAGAGATTTCTAATGAAAGGAGAGATGTGGCCTTCCAAATAGGAGTAGGTGAGACGAATTGCTAGAATAAAATAGTTAGGAAAAAGGATCACAAATGCTAATTCAGTCACAAGGATTCGCGGAATCTGGTATCCAATTCTTAAGAAGTCCTTTTGGATCAGCTGTATCCGGGGCCTTGACTGGAAACAGAGTTTGCCCTTCTTAAATGGCATGCGTAGAAGCTAAAAACAAGATGGTCATTGGTAACAATACAATACCAATTCCTTGAAGAAGCTAAAAACCAGGCAAGAATGTGATTTCAAAACCTCTCCGATCGATCAATTATAGATTCCCTGATGTATTTGTGTTGATTTATGAAACTTTTTCAAAATTACAGTGCACATGAATTTCAGGATCATGTAAAATTTAAATTGATGTATTTACGCGTCTGTGGCGGCGTCCAATTCCTTGAAGAAGCTAAAAACCAGGCAAGAATGTGATTTCAAAACCTCTCCGATCGATCAATTATAGATTCCCTGATGTATTTGTGTTGATTTATTGAAACTTTTTCAAAATTACAGTGCACATGAATTTCACTTTATAGCAGAAAGAATGACAAATAATACATGAAATTGGCACAATGTAGGTTTAATTAATTTATTAAGACGGATGATGCTTAGCATCCTCAGCGGAAGGTATATAAGATAAGACAATCGTACATAATACGTAACGTATTTCCCTCTGATGCGTAGCAAAAGAAATAATGAGCATTAGGTATCCGTGTCCAAGTAACATGAAAACCTCAAAAGAAAAACTAGGATATTGTCGGTCAAGTTAAAGTCGGCCCCTTAATGAAAAAAGGAGAAAAGAAAAACTAGGATATTGTCGGTCAAGTTAAAGTCGGCCCCTTAATGAAAAAAGGAGAAAAGAAAAACTAGGATATTGTCGGTCAAGTTAAAGTCGGCCCCTTAATGAAAAAAGGAGAAAAGAAAAACTAGGATATTGTCGGTCAAGTTAAAGTCGGCCCCTTAATGAAAAAAGGAGAAAAGAAAAACTAGGATATTGTCGGTCAAGTTAAAGTCGGCCCCTTAATGAAAAAAGGAGAAAAGAAAAACTAGGATATTGTCGGTCAAGTTAAAGTCGGCCCCTTAATGAAAAAAGGAGAAAAGAAAAACTAGGATATTGTCGGTCAAGTTAAAGTCGGCCCCTTAATGAAAAAAGGAGAAAAGAAAAACTAGGATATTGTCGGTCAAGTTAAAGTCGGCCCCTTAATGAAAAAAGGAGAAAAGAAAAACTAGGATATTGTCGGTCAAGTTAAAGTCGGCCCCTTAATGAAAAAAGGAGAAAAGAAAAACTAGGATATTGTCGGTCAAGTTAAAGTCGGCCCCTTAATGAAAAAAGGAGAAAAGAAAAACTAGGATATTGTCGGTCAAGTTAAAGTCGGGCCCTTAATGAAAAAAGGAGAAGACATAGAACCTGTTGCTATTATTATTGTTGTTGTTGTTTCAACAAAGCTTAAAGGAAGAACCATCTTTATTTTTCATGAAAATGTAATATCTATTCAATATATCCTATAGATCTTCTGCTTAATAAAGCTTCTATTTCATTTCATTTCATTTAAGATATGGAGACATTAAAATCATCCATGTCCATACAAAGGCAATGTAAAGAAGAGGAGAATTAATATCCTATGCAAAGCATCATCTACTCTATTTTACATACATTTTTATGTTTCACAATGAGTGAACTCTCCTAGCTCCTCCATCCATTTGGTTAATGCAATAGATAAAGACTCCACCTATATAACTACTTGGTACTTAGACCCTTTGCTTTTATTAGATAGATGTACATGCTATTGTTGATGCTCTAATTACTAAACAACTTTACAACATTTCTTAAGACACTATTACCTTCTACATCGATCCCAACTAGAATAGTAAAAGTATTATTGGAAATTAAGTTTTTTTAAAAATACTATAAAAAGAAAATGTGATAATTATTATATTTAACTTTTAATATTTAAAATTTATAAATATCAAATTAAAGATTTTATAAAATAAAAATGCATATGAAATTATGAATATAAAATCAAAATATAAGAACCCCCAAGTTTAGGAAGCAACCACATAAATCTTTAGCATTGCGCTTCACCTGTAGATTCGTTTCCATCTACCCAATCATAATGGAATAGTGCGATAGATACTTTGGATTCAAACTTTAGCATTAGGTACAATTTTTGTCATGAAGAATGATTATGTTTCTTACAACATACACTTCAAAATTATGTAAAGTCTTATCAAATGCATAGTCCACTATATGAAGTCTAAAATCATTAATTATATAGGCATTAGTATGGATAGCTACCTTCTCTAGATCATGGGCTATGATGCTCAATCAATTAAACATCAAGATAGGTTATGTTGCATTTGGTGATGTATATTCTACAAAAAAATACATTCATAAAAGCAAATATAGTTGATTATTATGAGACTAAAATACTACATTTTTGTGTAACATAACATATACATGCATACTCTTTTCCCCGATGATGAGACGCGACTTGCCCTGCGATATCGCGTACGTGATATCGCATCCCGCCGCCATATCTATAAATAAGAAGCGGCACTCCCTTCATTTCCCAATCCTGGCTAGTGTAGCGAAGCTCTGGCATATTAATCACTCCAGAGTTAGAATTTTTTCCCCATGTGCCCGCAGTAGGAGTCCTAGAGTGAACGGCTCTTTATTCGAGCAACTTGTAAACTTGAACCCAAGTTGTGTACGGCAATAAAGACGAACTTGATTGGATAAACCTTGCAGCACGTGGTTTCATTTATTGCTTTCATTTACTGCATTCCTAGTGCGTTCAAGTACGACTTGATTATGAGCGTCTACGGACGTGTATGGCTAGTCAAGGAATCGGCTGCTTGACGCAATGCATGAGTACAACTCAATTACGAGCATTGGCTGCTTGGTAACCCAGTAGCGTATTCCAGGATTCTGCGCTTGGTAATCCCAGTAGTAGTCCGATGTGTACGGCTAGTTGAGGAGTCGGTTGCTCATTGCTAGGCTAGAACGTGTGATAAGTACGACTTAGTTACGAGCACCCACGGGTGTGTACGACTAGCTAAGGAATTGGCTGCTTATCACACTTAAGCTAAATAGGTGCCTCAGTACGACCACTTCGAGCACTTGTGTTACGTGTGGCGATCCCAGTCGATTAGCGTTTGGTAAGCCACAGTTGCATAGTTCAGGGTGTGTCCGGTAAGTGGGAACGGATGCTGACGCTAGTTAATTTAGACTTAGGACCTTAGTTAGAGTTAGCTTAGTTTCTCAACCCTTTCTCCTGGTAGCATAGAAGATAAGCCGAAAATACCAAAAAAATCACATACCTCAGACTTGCTTAACCATACACCGTGACACATACAAGCAAGCCTGGGAAGACAACGAACGATTAACCCCAAGTGTTTCTTGTGGCGTTAAGGCATTTAGTCTGCGGAGTTCGACCGGATCGCGCGTGCACGCTCGTATTCGTATGGTTGAGTGTAGGGGTACCTCGCCACTCATCATTGGCGCCGTTGCCGGGGACTAAGTGTTTTTACGCCAATTGAACATAAGGGATATCACTCACATCGTTGTGAGCCTAAAACGAACCTTAGGGTTAATCAGTTAATTCAGAACATAAATAACGGTGAAAATTAGCACACCATTAGAAATGGCTTCTTCTCATGCAATCAACTCACCTAAGGACAATACAGGAGAAAGTCAGGATCATACGCATAACCGAAATCAACCATGTCCTCAACAATCCAAAGTCACATATACTCATCCCGATGAGTATGTGCCGGATTTTACCTTTGTTTTCCATCAAGATGAGCAACTGCGGTGGAGAGACATGCAAGGTAACATCGTGTTACCCCCAGATCGATCCGCTCCCAACATGCTTTCCCGTGCTTTGGTACAGTATGGCATGCATGAGCTGCTTGCTGAATACGTTTTGGATGATTATGACACAAGGGATTATCATCCCACAAATGCCCAACGTATTCGGGATGCAAGGCAGGAGAGCCAACATTCACTATTGAAGGGCAAGGTTCCCCACGTCATTAGTGAAATAGGAGAAGAGGAACCCCTCACGATGGGTTTCTTAGAAAATGATGTTCCTCCTCCTCACTCTAGTGAAGAGGTTAGGCATCAGGGCCTTAGATCAACGATACATATTCCAGGCTCTGATCCCCGTGAGCACCAGCTGTTCACGGCAGGAACAACCACTCACACTAATGACGGACTCGTTGATCGTCACAACGATCGGGGCCGAAGCAGCCGAAGAGAAGGCAAGAAACATCACCATGGTGATGGATCTCCTTCTTCTTCCCCTTCATCACATCATTCACCCTCTCCTTCCACATCTGGGCGCAGCCACCATGAGCATAACGCGGAAAGTAAAGGTAGAAGAGATGAAATGCCTCGACAAGAAGGTCGAGAGGAGTTAGGACAAGGACAAGGACGTAGGGAGAATAGGGAACCACAACGTAGACATCACAGACGTCATGAAAGAGATGATCATGACGAACCCCTATTCGCAACCCGAAGTATGCTTGACATTAGAGAGGCAGTTAGGATTCCCACAAGGCATTTGAAAGACAGTAGGATCAAGCGTTTGGACATAAATAATATCCCACGTTTTGAAGGGGGATACAACGCTGATCCTCAACATTATTTACAGGCATTCCACGATGCCTGCGCCTTGCAAAACATAGACAATGAGTGACAGAAACTCAAGTCATTCCCAAGGACACTCACTAAGGAAGCAGAGAGCTAGTACTGGTCCTTAGAACCGGAAACCATCAGAAGGTGGAGTACGATGCTCGAATTGTTCAACAACAAATATCAAACATACTCCAGAGTGTCTAACTTACGTAAGCAAATCCAAGGCTGGAAACAAGGAGCTCATGAATCCTTGGATGCTTCCATGGCCCGTTACTACACACTGCTACATCGTTGCCCGGGCCATGGGTACGCTAAGCGGGATCAACTTCGCCACCTTGTGGATGGGCTACGAAATGAAACGAGAAGAACTCTTGGGACTTACGCCCAAGGGAGACTCTCCCGATTAAGAGCCCATGAAGTTGAAGTTTTGTTGGAACAAGTAGCGCAAGAAGAGGGTGAGCTATGTAAAAAAGATAGTGTGAAGGAATACAACCATGATCCCTCCATTCGGAAGAAGGGAGTGAAATTCTGTGATGAGGAGGATGAGTCACCACTCGAAGAGTTGGTGAACAGGAAAACCACGCCGATCCAAAAGTTAACAACGGAGGTATCGGCTAAAGTAGACCAAATGTGGGATTCCTTAGACTCACGAATAGAAACAGTCCTGAAAATCGTAGAGGAGTCTAAGGATGAGCAAAGTAGTGATAAAAGCAAAGACATGCGGAGAAACTTTAACCCTGCACATAACAAGGGTAAGGGAAAAATTTCTAACTCCGATGAGGCTGAAAATTCTGATTTAGACAATGATGGTGGATGTGAGGTCTGCTACTATGACCATCCTAAGGGATGTTGTCCAATTATCTCACATTTGCAGGAGTCTAGGCTGTATGCATTAAATCCAAGGCTCAATCAACGGCAAACACCCCGAAGGTTACCTTATCCACAAGGTAACCCAAGGCAGTTCCACCAACCCTTGACATATTATCCAAGTGGAACGCCTCCACAGCCCATGGGACAACATCAGCAGTGGCAATACCCACAGTCATGGGGGATGCCATCGTCAACACATCGATACCCTTACCGGCAGCCTGACCCTTATGGTTATTATGTGCAGCAACCAGTTTCTCCAGGTGATGCTATGGGTCACACTACCCCACAACGTCACTACTACACTTGGGAGTACTTTAGAAGGACTCCTTCTCCTCCGGGAGACATCCCACATTCCTTCCATCCTCTAACTCCACCCGCACCTCTTCCTCAAGTAGTTCCCATAACACCTCCTGCTCCAACAATGCAAGGGGAATTGCCTACCCAACCGCAGCAGCGTCACGCCTCAAGAGCTGTAAATATTCAGAGTGTAAATATCCAACCGAGTACTAGTTCTGGCGATAACTGTACAAAAAAGAGACCTTTTTTCAGAACTAAGAGCCCAGACAAACTCTCGCAACAACAAGCGGATGGGTACATCTATAAGCCTCTAACTACTAACGCTTTGGAGCACCCTTCAGTCCAAGGGAGTGTAACGCATACGGTTATGTTAACACATACCGTAACTGACTGGATCAAGGTAGGCCACCTTCCTAGGAAGCTAACTGATCCTGAAAGTCCCTTTATTTATTTGCAGATCGCTAGGAATGCACCACATCGAGCTCTTCTTGACTCAAGTTCCGAAGTCAACTTAATTTCGCGAAAGATGTATCACGCCTGGAACCTGCCCCAACTTAAGAAGAGCAACATCCAACTAGAGCTGGCAGACCAGTCCATCACTATTCCCTTGGGGTTAGTGAAGGATGTTATTACCACTGTTTGTGGTTGGTCTTACCCAGCGGATTTCCTAGTGATCGATGTTAACAACAACGAAGGGGACTTCCCAATTATAATGGGAAGGGCATGGCTAAGCACAGTAGATGCATGCCTTAGGATCCGTGATCTTTCCTTGGAAATCTCCAAGATAAACATATGTGGAAAGATCGAGAAGAGGATAGTTCCATGCATCACATACAGTGATTCATCGGGTGATGACACGGAGGAAATGTCTCCATGTCACAGGTGTGCCCAGGAAACTCTGCAACAAAGATGCCTGTATGTAGCAACCACACAAGAAGTAGTAGACACCCCGTGGTTGACAGCTTCTCATAAGAGCAAACAAATATGCATGGAACGAACTGAGGCAACTCATGCCAACAACCGTGGCATAGACACATTGGAACGTGAGCGTCGCCAACTTCCAACCCTGAATTTAAGATCATCAATTGGGAGAAGTTGGGCACTGCTTAGAAATTCAAATAGGCGCTCACTACTTCGGATCTCTCCCTCACAACTCAGTCATGGGGGAGATGGCCACCTATGCTAATCATATGGGGCCCTCAGTTCTTTTTCAGTTTTTGTTTTACACATTTTTGTTTTACAACGTTTTTGTTTTTCACATTTTTGTTTTACAATTTCTTTAACTTTTCTAATTTTTGTTTTACAAATTTCTTTAACTTTTCTTGTTTTTGTTTTACAACATCGTTATATTTTTCTATCTTTTTGTGTGTGTGTGTGTGTGTGTCATCCATCATGTAAATTCGTCACCCAATAAGTGTTCGGGCCGATGGGATGAACTGTTTTTCATTAATTGCTAATGTTTGGTTTTTACCTTTAAGTTACATTGTTGATACTAAGGTATGTTCTTTTGATATGGCAGGCAATGAGATCACTTCATCCATCCATCCATCAAGTCTATGGTTTCCCTTGGCTTGGAAATGTACAGTTCCCTTCCAATAAGAACTTTAACGAACCAGTGACTGGGCATTTCTCAAACTAAGGAAGGACTCAAGGATTTGAAACGGGTGTGACTTCAAGGGAACTTGGTGCTCTTGTGTTGGTCATTCACTTGGGTGCTTGGATGTTTTCTTCTTGGGTTTTCTTACCGTTCCGATGTAACCCAATAATCGGAAGCTGAGACAATAAAAATAAAGAAGTCTTTGCATGGTGTGGTCCCCACACATAAAAACTTAAAAAAAAAGAGAAGAGAAAAAAATGGAAAAACAGAAAAAAAAAAAAAAAAGAAAAAGCTAAAAAGCTAAAAGTGAGGATTCAAAGCACACCCCTTAGACGGAATAAATTTGGGCTGCAAGCACTGGTTATGGAACCAAAGTGTTCCCTCTAACTAAGGCCCTTCTCGCTTCCCATTCTCTCTGTTGTTTCGTCGGAATGGTGGTGGCTTCTCGAAGTTGCATCCTTGTTACCCAAGTGGATGATTTAACCAACTGCATTGATGCGAAGTCACTGGAAGTGGTTGGTTTGAGCCCAGAGTTGGAATGAGATTCGCCAAGTCACATTAATCATGTAACACACAAGGGGCTGTACACCACCTTGTTCTTGGGATTCCATTCCACTTCTCTTCTTCCCATCCTTCTCTCCATTGTTCACCTCATTGCCGGTTGTATCATTGTATATACTTTAGTTGATGCTTTGTTTTCTTTTTGGTAAATTCTTCCGGTTAAGACTTTAACTCTTGTTTCCAAAGGACATTCCCAGAGCCCACGGACTCTTTGAATGTGGGATTGTCAGGGCATTAAGGGCATGAGCCTGCTTTGGGGAGGACCCACTGACATTCCTATTTGGAACATTAGTTAACTTCTTTTCCTTAACGTTTTGCAATTAATTAACATTTTTGTTCATTTCCATCATGACATCCTTTTTATCGATGCCATAGTTGTCCCTTTTTACCTATCATTCCTATTCCTTTTCTCTCTCCATTCTAACGCTACCGGAGGTTCGCGATTAGTCATGGGGGTACGGGGCCTGATTTTTCGATTTTTATCCTAAGCCCCGGATTTTTTCGTTTTTCTTCCTAACCCCTATACCTTCGGTAGTCATCATCTATATTTTCCCAGATCCATATCAGCCATACCACACCTTAGCCAGTGAACCTAAACCGAAGCAAGGTATGCTTTACTTAATGATTCAATTACCCTTGCTAATATATGATGGTGTTGTGTGTGCAGATGGCAATCATACAACAACGGAATGGATCTGGAGCAGACACTTGGAATGGAGCAGCGCTGAAGCAGCATGCAAGGAGTGGAATTGATAATGCGCTTACAGATGGACAACGAAAGGCGCAATCTAGGCGTTGGCAGCAACAAGACTCTTCTTCTTTCTTCTCTTCTATTCTCTCTCCTCTTTTCTCTCAGCTGCCAACTGTGGCCTGATGTCATTGTAATAAGGTGTTCACCCATGTTGTCATGAACACCAGTTTTTGTCAAGTCTTGTAATAAAGACCGTTCACATGTCATCCCATTAGTTCCATTTTCCCTAATAATCCCATACCTACCTGATATCATTGTAAGGAACTCGAGGACGAGTTTTCATTTAGTCATGGGGGTATGATGAGACGCGGTTTACACTAGGCCGCGATATCGCATCCCATGCGATATCGCGTACGCGATATCGCGTCTTCTCCTGCGATATCGCGTACGCGATATCGCGTCCCGCCGCCATATCTATAAATAAGAGGCGGCACTCCCTTCATTTCCCAATCCTGGCTAGTGTAGCGAAGCTCTGGCAGATTGATCACTCCAGAGTTAGAATTTTTCCCCATGTGCCCGCAGTAGGAGTCCTAGAGTGAACGGCTCTTTATTCGAGCAGCTTGTAACCTGAACCCAAGTTGTGTACGGCAATAAAGACGAACTTGATTGGATAAACCTTGCAGCACGTGGTTTCATTTATTGCTTTCATTTACTGCTTTCCTAGTGCGTTCAAGTACGACTTGATTACGAGCGTCTACGGACGTGTACGGCTAGTCAAGGAATCGGCTGCTTGACGCAATGCATGAGTACGACTCAATTACGAGCATTGGCTGCTTGGTAACCCAGTAGCGTATTCCAGGATTCTGCGCTTGGTAATCCCAGTAGTAGTCCGATGTGTACGGCTAGTTGAGGAATCGGCTGCTCATTGCTAGGCTAGAACGTGTGATAAGTACGACTTAGTTACGAGCACCCACGGGTGTGTACGGCTAGCTAAGGAATCAGCTGCTTATCACACTTAAGCTAAATAGGTGCCTCAGTACGACCACTTCGAGCACTTGCGTTACGTGTGGCGATCCCAGTAACGATTAGCGTTTGGTAAGCCACAGTTGCATAGTTCAGGGTGTGTCCGGTAAGTGGGAACGGATGCTGACGCTAGTTAACTTAGACTTAGGACATTAGTTAGAGTTAGTTAGTTTCATAACCCTTTCCCCTGATAGCATAGGAGATAAGCTGAAAATACCAAAAAAATCACATACCTCAGACTTGCTTAACCATACACCGTGACAATTACAAGCAAGCCTGGGAAGACAACGAACGATTAACCCCAAGTGTTTCTTGTGGTGTTAAGGCATTTAGTCTACTGAGTTCGACCGAATCGCGCGTGCACGCTCATATTCATATGGTTGAGTGTAGGGGTACCTCACCACTCATTAGCTGAACCAACTTGTAAATTTTTAGTGTGTATTTTCTTAAGATTGTTCCCATGAAGCCTTCTCCCTAATTGAAGATATTGTTCATGTTTTCTTTGACCATATATATAAAATTTCAAAACATCAAATACATTAGTATTATTATCATGGCATTTTTCATAAGTGTTACAATAACATTTAAAATCAATTTTTTAAAAAACCTTAATGTTCTAAGCTATATTTATCTTTTCCTCATTCATGAGGATGAAACAATATGCTTATTCATATATTGAAGCTAATAGTATGTAAGATGCATTAGTAGAAAGTTCCCTTCCAAGAAAAGACTATTCAATGCTAGGGATAGTAACTTCTTTGTTTCTCCCTAGTATGTTATCAAATGTAGAAATGTGTTTGCATGTATCTAGAATAGAAATATATAATTTTATTTGCAACGTAGCTCTCATCAATGCAACCCTTTGGTTGGATTTAGTTCCCTACATACTTCTTAAGAACCAACATATTAAATGCAGACAAATTTGAAGCTCCCTAAGTAGGTGAATAATAAAGTGTATGAGTACATAAAAAAAGATAGAAGAAAGTATTTCTCCAACTCACACAAAATCTAGACAACATCCCTTTGCATTGGATATCTCCAACATCAATAACATTTACTGATAGCTTCATAAAGATGAATCAAAACTTACTTATGGCTTTTGTAATAGTGGGATTTAGGCAATGTTGTAACACTATCAAAAGTAACTTCAAAATTAAAACATATCAGTCATGACTAGTTAAATTTGTAATTTTTCCTTCCTCCACTTGTACACATCTTGGTACTTACAAGAGTACCCATCCAAAACCCTCAAGTTCTTTAAAATTAAACAAACAAATTATTTTTTATTTCTTGTAAAGTTGGTTGCTGATAAAGGAAGGATTGTTCCTACTTACACAATGCTCAAATAAATATTTGTTCACTTTATGACTCCTACNATTAAATACCATCTTTGTTGAAAAATAATGTTGTCTCTCTTGAAATTTGTTTTTTTATTAGAGGCATTGGTACCTCCAAAACTATGGTTTTCATCAAAGAAATGATAGTGACTCATATGGCCTAATCTCTTGTTATACTTTAGATATAGAGCCTCTGTGTGTACTCCACAATGTGGATAAGTAAATTTCTCATTTTTACTCCAACTCAAAATATTATCATAGGCTAGGAACTCATTTATTTTCCACAACAAAACACCATATATCATGAAATACCGACCTTTACTTACATCATAAGTTATTACCTCTTTTGCAAATAGTTGTTTCAATTCATCAATAAGTGGTTGAAAGTACACATCTATTTTATGACAAGGTTGACTTAGACTTGAAATAAGAAGGCATAACATAGTATAAGGATGCTTTATGCATAATCATGATAACATGTTATACATAAAAGTTAATATAGACAAACATGTCCTCTTGCTACTTTGAATGTTGAATGGCTTAAACCCATCTGATGACTCTCGATATCGGACCCACAATATTGGATCCCCGATATCTGATACGAGATATCAGGGCAGACCAAGTGACATCGAATACATGATGTTGAAACTCGTCTCATCGCCTATAAATAAGAGACAACGACACTTGGTTTCGGGGGGAGTTTTCTTAGTCCCTTAGCTGAACTCTCGCAATTTTCCCTTTCTAGAGTTAGAATTATTTCTGAGTGTCTGTAGTAGGAGTCATAAAGTGAATGGATCTTTATTCGAGCATTATGTACTTGAGCACGCCTTGTGTCCAGAAATAAAGATGAACTTTGTGATAAACCTTGCAACATTCAGAATAGCTTAATTATTTCATTTAAATGTTATTTACTATTATTTGTTACTCTCATTAGTTAATTAATGTTATTTCTATTGACTTGTTAATTATCAATGAATTAGCACACTCAGTACGACCACTTCGAGCATACGTGGAACACTTGGTAACCTAGTAATGACTAGCATTTGGTAATCCCAGTAGTGTTACACTAATTTAGGATGTGTCCAACAAGTGGGAACAGATGCTAGTGTTAGGACTAGTCAGAGAATAGTTAATTAGTTAAATTATCTCATTTCTCTATTTTAAGCACCCAAAATATAAAACATAAAAACCATAAAAGTCACATACCTCAAGTTTACTTAAAGATACAATCATGCCTTACAAGTAAGCTTGAGAAGACAATGATTACATAACCCATCCTTGTTCTATGAAGGCGCATAAGCACTTAGTCCTTGGAGTTTGAATGGATCGCGTGTGAATACTCATATTCATATGGTTGGGTGTAGGGGCACCTCACTACTCATCATTGGCACCATTATTGTAGACTTTGTTGTTTGTGTGCTAATTAGAACTTAGAAATATTCCCATCATTGGAAAGGACCCTTAGGGTTAGTTATGCTACAATCATCAAAAAAAGAGTATTTCACACTAAATAATCAATCATGTCTCCTTCTTCTTATGGGAGTGCTTCATAGCCTAGGTCTGACACCATGAACAATCAGAGGTAGAGTGTATAGGATAATCCACTAGTACCCCAACAGTTTCACTTGGTATATGCTCATCCTGATGAGTATATACCAAACTTTACCTTTATCCTCCACCAGGATGAACAACTGTGTTGGCATGATTTAGAAGGTAACATAGTGTTACCTCTCGATCGCTCAATCCCAAGCATGCTTCTCCATGCTCTTACACGAATTGGTATGCATCACTTAAAATTGGAGTATGTTGTGCATGAACAAGATTCAAGGGATTATCAACCCATGGAGGCACAATGCCAAAGGGACATACAACAAGAGAGACATTACAAATCTATGAAGGGAAAGTGGTCTCAGGATGTCCTGTATGTCCTAAGTAAAAATAACAATGGTGAACCTACCTCGAGAGGTTTCCCACAAAATTATGTTCCTCTCATTGACTTTAGTAAAGGGGTTGTGTATTAGAATCTTCACTCAACTATTCATAACCCGGATTCTAGTACCGACGGACACAAAGGATTTGGAAAATGAACATGAATGCATGACAAAGATGGACATTTTGATCGTAATCGCAACTGAGGCTGCGACCACTGAAGAGAAGGTAGTAGACACCGTTATGGTGCTAGTCCTCCTTCCTCTTCACCTTCGTCATCTCCTTCCCCCTATCCTTTAGGATCTGAACCTAGTTGCCAAGGGAAAGACCATGAGGAAAATGGTAAGTGAAATAGGGATCATAGAAAAAATAGTCAAGAAAAGGGGCTAGGGCATTCCAAAGAGACATATCATGAAATAAGGGAGAGTAGGGAACAACATAGGCATCATAAATTCCATAGATAGTACGATAATGATGAACCCCTACTCACCACTTGAAGTATGTTAGATATAACTAAGGCCATTAGAATCCCAACAAGGCACCAGAAAGATAGTAGGATCAAAAGACTAGACATGAATAACATCCCACGATTTGAAGGGGGATACAATGTTGATTCTCAAAACCATCTACAAGAATTTCACGATGCATGTGCCTTGCAAAATATAGAAAATGAGTGGCAAAAACTCAAGTTGTTTCCATAGACACTGATCAAGGAAGCGAAAAGTTGGTACTAGTCTCAAGAACTGGAATCCATTCATCGATGGAGTACCATGTTAAAGCTATTCAACGATAAGTATCAAATGTACTCCTAAGTGTCCAATCTACATAAGCAAATCTAAGGATGGAAACAAGGAGGACATGAACCCTTGGATGCTGCCATGGGTCAATATTATGCATTATTACATCGTTGCCCCAACCATGGTTACTAGTAGAGGGAACAACTACGCCATCTTGTAGATGGGCTTAAGTACGAAAGATGAAGAACCCTTGGGACTTATGCCCAAGGAAGGCTATCCAAGTATAGAGCCCATCAAATACAAAGATTGTTGGAGCAAGTTACCAAGGAGGAAGGTGAGTTAAGGAAAAGAGAAAGTGCATAGGAATACAAAAGAGACCCTTCCCTTTGAAATAAGGAAGTTAGATTTTGTGAAGATGAAGAAGAGTCACCACTTGAAGAAATGATGAATAGGAAGAATTTTCCCATTCAAAAATATACATCAAAAGTATTGATAAAGGTAGATCAAATGTGAAATTCCCTAGATGATAAATTTCAAACCATTCTAAAAATAGTAGAGGAGTCTAGAGAGCAAAGTATTGATTAAGAAAGAAGGAAAAAGAAAGAAGCTGAGTATGCACATAACAAGGGAAGGACAAAGTTGTCGTCATTGAAGAGGTTGTGGATTTGGACACAGAAAATGATGGAAAATGTGAAATATGGTAATATGACCATCCTAAAGGATGTTTCCTAGTAGTTTCACATCTTCAAGAGTCTAGGGTGTATGCACTAAACTCACAATTAAACAAATGGCAAGCACCCAAAAGGTTACCTTATCCTCGAGGTAACCCAAGGCAGTTCCACCGACCTTTAACATATTATCCAAGTGGAGCCCCACCACAACCAAATGAATAGTATCAATAGTGGAAACACCCACAATCATGGGAGATTCCACTACCATGTCAACAATACCCTTACTGTCAACTTGACCCATATAGGTATTACATTCAGTAGCTGATCTCTCCACGTGACTCTACTAGTGACATTGCTCCTTAGCCTTACTACTAGGTTCATGAGTACTATAGAACTCCTTCTCCTAGGGGTGATGTTCCACAAACGTACTATCTTGTGAGCGTTGATAACATGATGAGGGAATGAATGCTAGAATGGAGGGTCCACAAAAATGGATTCAATCTTTAGAACCCTTCTACATATAGGGCATTGATTTTATGGAGCCTATCACACCAATGTCCAATGGAAAAGCCTACATTATTGTTGCTGTTGACTATTTTACAAAGTGGGTAGAAGCAGCTGCTGTTACTGATTGTACATCATCTACCACTGCACAATTTGTTCAATAACAAATAAAAAATAGGTTTGATGTGCCTCATGCACTTATTTCTAATAATGGCACCCATTTTACAGGTATGAATTTTCAGAAGTTGATGCAACGCTTAGGAGTTAAGCATAAATTGACTACACCATATCATCCTCAAGGGAATGGTTAAGTTGAAGTCACCAATAGGGAGATCACAAAAATATTGACATGAACCATTAGCAAATATAGGCGAGACTAGAGCACTAAACTGAATGATGCTCTTTGGGC
>MNCI01011268.1:15362-48928 GCA_015680685.1 Gnetum montanum
GATACTCTTACTGGCATAGTGAATGTAATAAGGTCATTTTTGTTCATCTAATTGTGTCAGTACAGCTCCTACGGCATAATTAGATGCGTTGGTCATGATATGGAACAACCTAGACTAGTCAGGGGCTTGTAGAATAGGGGTTTCCACCAGCCTTTGTTTTAAAGTTTGGAATGCTTGTTGACATTCCCTAGTCCATTCAAAGGGTGCATCTTTTTTCTTCAGTTCTACCAACGGTTTGGCAATCTTGGAGAAGTTCTCAATAAATCTCCTGTAGTAGCCAGTGTGTCCAAGGAATGACCGAATAGCTTTGACTATTTCTAGTTGGTGAGTGATTCCTTGGATGACCCTGACTTTTTCTGGGTCTACCTCTATTCTTGATTGTGAAACCTTATGCCCCAATACTATGCCCTCTTGAACCATCAAATGGCTTTTCTACCAGTTGAGTTTTAGGTTGGTTTCAACGCATCATTTCAGTACTTTCTCTAATTGGTCTAGGGCTTGATCAAATCTTGACCCATAAGTGGAGAAGTCATCCATAAAGACTTCTACTCTATTACTAATTTGATGTTGAAATATGCTTAGAACTAATCATTGAAACGTGGTAGGGACATTGCACAAGCCAAATGGCATTTGTTTATATGAAAACGTTCCCTAAGGATTAGTGAATGTTGTTTTGGCTTGGTCTTCTAGTGTGATCCGTATTTATTTGTATCCACTATAACCATCTAGAAAACTATAATAGCGATGCCCTACAATAATGTCTAAGACCTGGTCAACAAATGGCAATGAAAAGTGATCCTTGAATGTTGCCCTATTTAATAGCCTAAAATCTATGCATACCCTCCATTTGCCTCCTTTTTTAGGTACGATTACTAGAGAACTAACCCATTCACTATCAGCAATGGGATAAATGAACCCAACCTTGAGAAGTTGCTCTATTTCTTCTTTCACTATTTTTTTCAACTTTGGGTTCAATTGCCTCTACAATTTTTTTCGAGGCTTCATGGAGGAGTCTGTGTAAATATGATGTTGGCATATCCTAGGATCTATTTCGGTTAATTCAGGGTATGACCAGGAAAAGAATGTTGACCATTTAATTATCACCTTCAACAAACTCTCTTTTTGTTTGGGGGCAAGCTTTGCGTTGATGATTACTGATTTTCCATTTTTAAGGGTCATGTATTCCAGACCAGTGGACAATGGTTTTAAATCCAAGGGCTCTTGTTTAAACTTCTTAGGAATCTCCAACTTCCCCTAGTTAATTTAGGGTTAAGGACTAGAAGTTGGCAATGGACTTGCTCAAGTGCATCCATGATTTCAACGTAAGCACTAGTGATCCCCTCAGTTAGTTCCATGCATGTCATCGAATTTATCTCTTGGTCAACCATTAGCCACTAGGTGTTTTCTTGTTGTGTGGCTACTGCATATAGGCACTTTTGTATGTCAATGTCTTGTGCACACCGATTGCATGCAAGAAATGTTAAACTCTACATTACCCATGATTTTTGCATGCAATGGCACCCTATGTCACTATATGTAATGCATGGAAGTTTCTTCTTCTCAATCTTTCCAAAAGTATTTTTCTTGAATATTTTTAGGGAAATATTGTGGATTCCTAGGTGTTCATCTATTGTGCTCAGACATGCTCTTCCCATTATTATCAAGAAGTCCCCTTTGTCATTGTTTATTTGGATCACCAGGAAATTAGCTAGGTATGACCAACCACCTACGGTGGTAACAATGTCTTCAACCTATCCCAAAGGAATAGTGATGGACTGGTTAGCCAACTCTAAGTGAATATTGCTCTTCTTGAGTAGAGGCAGGTTCTAGGTTTTATACAATTCTTGTGAAATTAAGTTGACTCCGAAGCCTGAGTCAATAAGAGCCTTATGAGGTTCATTCCCAGTGACTTGGAGATAAATTAGGAGGCTTCCAGGATCAAAGAATTTCTTAGGAAGGTGGCCTACCTTAATCCATTCTATAACAGTATGTTTTAACATAACCATGTGCATTGGCCTCAATTTTTGGAATGAAGGGGATCCTGAAACCTTATTTCGTATGGAGGTGTTTAGATGTTCAACTGCTTATGAAGGTGAGGGCTTGGTTGGATTTTTGGTTCTAAAAAAAGGTCTTTTGACATAGGATTGTTAGAACCAACTGAGAATTGAGGATTGGGAGCCCTCATGATATTGGGTTGTTGCGGTTGAGTGGGAAATACCCTTGGCATTGTCAGAGCGGTTGGTGGTGGAGCTACCCGCGTAAGAGATGCGGATGGATTCAGAGGATAGTATGGGTATGGAGAATCTCCTAGAGAAGAAGGAGTCCTAAAATACTCCTAAACTTGGTAGTAACATGGTGGGTTTATGTGACCCATAGAGTCACTTGGAGAAATCGGTTGCTGCACGTAATAGCCATAAGGATCTAGTTGTCGGTAAGGGTATTGCTGTCTAGGCAGTGGCATCCCCCATGACTGTGGGTGTTGCCACTGCTGATTTTGTCCAATGGGTTGTGGTGGAGTTCCACTTGGGTAGCATGTTAACAGTTGGTGGAACTACCTTGGGTTACCTTGAGGATAAGGTAACCTTCAGTGTGTTTTCTATTTGTTAAGTCTCGGATTGAGTGCATACATCCCAAAATCTTGTAGATGTGATATGATTGGAAAACATCCCTTAGGATGGTCATANTGTGATATGATTGGAAAACATCTCTTAGGATGGTCATATTGGAAAATCTCACATCCACCATCATTGTCTATGTCTGAGTCCACAAACTCATCGGAGATAGTTATTTTTCCCTTACCATTGTTATGTGCATGGCCTGCATCTCTCCTCTTTTTCTTATCAGAGTCACTACCTCGTTCCACCTTAGACTCCTCTACGAGTTTCAAGATAGTTTTAAGTCTAGAGTCTAAGGAATCCCACAATTAATCCACCTTAGTTGACACTTTAGTTATTAACTTCTAGAGTGGAAAGGTTTTTCTATTCACTAACTCTTCGAGTGGTGACTCATCATCCTCATCACAAAAATTCACTCCCTTCTTTTGAAGGGAAGGATCATGGTTATATTCTTCCATGCTCTCTCTTTTTCGTAGCTCCCCTTCTTCTTTGGCTACTTGCTCCAACAAGCAATGAATTTCATGGGATCTAAGCTCAGATAGTCTTCCTTAGGCATAAGTCCTAAGGGTTCTCCTAGTCTCATGTCTTAGCCCATCTACGAGGTGGCGGAGTTGATCCCACTATGCGTAACCATGGCCTGGGCAACGATGTAGCAATGCGTAGTATCAGCCCATGGAAACATCCAAGGATTCGTGATTACCTTACTTCCATCCTTGGATCTTCTTACGTAATTTAGACACTCTAGAGTACGTTTGGTATTTATCATTGAAAAATTCTAACATCGTACTCCATCTCCTAATGGTTTCTAGTTCTAAGGACCGGTACCAACTCTCTGCTTCCTTTATGAGTGTCCTAGAAAACAACTTTAATTTTTACCACTTGTTCTCTATGTTTTGCAAGGCACAGGCATCATGGAATGCTTGTAAATGATTTTGCGAATCAGCGTTGTATCCCCCTTCGAAGCATAGGATATTATTCATATCTAATCTTTTGATCCAACTATCTTTTTGATGCCTTGTGGGTATTCTAACTACCTCTGTAATATCTAGCATACTTCAGGTTGCAAGTAGGGGCTCATCATGATCATCTCTTTTATGACGTCTATGATGTTTATGTTGTTCCCTACTTTCCCTTCGTTCATGCTCTTGTCCTTGCTCTCGACTCTCTCATCGAGGTCTCTCATTTTGCCTACCTCTATCCTCATTGTTATGCTCTTGGTGGTTGTGCCCAGATGTGGAAGGAGAGGGTGAGTGATGTGATGAAGGGGAAGAAGAAGGGAAACCATCACCATAACAATGTTTCTTACCTTCTCTTCTGTGACTATGGCCCTAATTGTGATGACGATCCAAGTGCCCATCCTTGTCATGTGTTGGCATTCACAGGGATTAGAACTAGGGTTGTGTATCGTAGAGCATAAGTTCTGATACCCCACCTCCTCACCATCATTAGGAGGGGGAACATCAATTGATGAAGAACCCATTATAAGTGGTTCACCATCTCTGATTTCACTTAGGACGTGTGAGACCCCTTTTCCCTTCAACAATGTATGGTGGCTCCCCTGCCTCAAGTCCCTAAACATTATGCTTATGTGGGATGATAATCCCTTGTGTCGATATCACCTACAACATATTCAACATATAACTATGTCATGCCAATCTGTGCCAAAGCACGGAGGAGCATGTTTGGGACTAAACGATCTGGAGGTAACACTATGTTACCTTGCAAGTCTCTCCATTTTAGCTATTCATCATGATGGAAGATAAAGGTAAAATCTAGTATGTACTCATCGGGATAGTATACACTACCCGATGTTGTTGAGGAACTGGTGGATTTTGGTTGTGTTTGATGTTGCCGATTATTTCTAGTATAATCCCTAGGTGGTGAATTGCTTTTTTTAGAAGAAGATATTATTATTTGATTTAGTTTGTTGTTTAACCATTATATAATTTTTCATTTAATTAACCCTAAGGTTCATTTAAGCTCCCAACGATGTGGATAATTTCCTATGTTCTACTTAGCGCACAAACACTTAGTCCCCGACAACAACGCCAATGATGAGTAGCGAGGTACCCCTATACTTAACCATATGAATATGAGCATAGCACATGTGATCCATTTGAAATCCATAGACAAAGTGCCTACACACCTCATGGAACACTTAAGGTTAATCATTCATTGTCTTCCCAGACGTACTTGTAGTTGTCACGGTTGTATGGTTAAGTAAGTCTGAGGTATGTCATTTTTATGTCTTTTTTGTTTTATCTCTTATGCTAATAAGGTGAAGGGTGAAGAGACTAATTCATTAACTCTAACTAACTAAATAAGTCTAAATTAACCTAGCTTCAGCATTCGTTCTCACTTATCATTCACACCTTGAACCAATACAACCTTGGTTACCAAACGCTAGTCGTTGCTAGGATCACCAAGCGTAATGCACGTGCTCAAAGCGATTGTACTAAGGCACTTAACTAGGAGAGAAGGGTTGAGAGAGATTTAATGAACTAATAAAGAAATTAAATCATAATAAGTAAATAACAATAAATAAAGTCCTAATTAGCTTATTCCATGCACTGCAAGGTTTATCCAAGAAGTTCATCTTTATTACCATACACAAACTTGTGTTCAAGTACAATATTTGCTCGAATAAAGATCTATTCACTTTGGAGTTCCTACTGCAGGCACATGGAAATTATTCTATCTTTGGAGAGGTAAAACTACCAAAGTTTCACTATGGTCTAGGCCTAAACTGTGAAACAAGGGAGAGTCGCCTCTTATTTATAGACTTGGTGGCGCACTGCGATATCGCATGGGATGCGATATCGTGGCCCATGCAAAATTGCTTCCCATCAGTATTAATAAATTTTAAACATGCATAACTTTGTCCCTATAAGTTTGTTTGAGGTGATATTGATATCATTGGAATTATCTTTTTATATACTTTTCAATTATGAAATTTATTTATTTTTGATATCTATATTTCTAGAGATAATGTTAGTTATCATTTTTCTTTAATTATACTTATTTTATTCTATATGTTAACTATGAAGAATTATATTTTTCCATGTTGTGCTAATTCCTTTATTAATTATGTATGAGTCTTAAACTTAGCTATTTATGATCATGTAATATGTTGGACTAGGATGTATTATGACTATGACATGTAAGAGCTTATGCTAGCTTGGCTTGGTACATGTCTTTCTAATTACACTTGTAGCAATCATTGGCAAGTGGTGCATTGTGTGGATTAGTTCATGATGAGACACTTTGAAGAATATTGAGATTAACCCCTACTGGAATGCATTAATGAGGATCTTATCTTAAACCTTGTTTTGAAAGTGAAAAAGCACAGGCATGACCTGTGACAAGTACATGGTATAGGAGTCCTTACCAATCCTCCAAAAGACTAGTAGCTATGTGTCACAAGTGAATAAAAGGCTAATAAAAGATAGAAAAATGATTGATTATGAGTATTTATGGAAACATTACACATGCTACACTAATTATGGATATACTAGTTGTCATATGTGACACACCACCAAATTTGCATGTTATAACCTTTGTAATCTCCATCCCATGAAAGCCAAGGTGAAACTTCGTTGTAACTATGAAGATTATAACCTAGAAGGTAAAATCTCACATATTTTATACTTTTGGGGATGAAACATGCCTCAAAAGTGGGTCAAGCCTCATCCCCCAAGTGAAAAGCGTCACATAGTATCGATATTTGGGCTTTAGGGTGTGGTTTGGGGGGGGGGGGGGGGGGTGTGGAGGGTGTGGAGGGAAAGGATGTGGCAGGGATTTAAAATTTCCTTTGAGGAAGCCAAAATTGGCATTTTTATGGGTTTTGTGGATGGGGTGGGGGTGTGTAGAATTTTCTACAATAAAGATACCTGCATGGAGGTAAAACTCACCTACCCCAAGCATGGAGGGAGATGATAACATCTATGCTCAACATGAAGGGTATGACCATCATCCCCCAATGTTGATACATGTCCTCCAGCATTGACACTTCATCCCTCCAACATGGATACTTCATGTCCAATATGTCAACACATGCACCAACTTCAGTAAAAATCATGCATGTCAACATTATAGTTGAAAGGCCCAGCATGGATGGAGAAAGCCAGCATGGGTGAAATTCCCATTTACTATTTTTAGTAAATGGAATAACTTTAATGCCATGGGGGTAAAATAATTACCCCATATAGTAACCCCCATTTATTTACACACCAACCACACCTGCACATAGCCAAAATTTGTAGCACCAATTAAGCGTAATTTTCAACAATATTTATGGCCCAAAACCTATAAAGCCTAAGCCCCTACACCATGAAAATGGTTTAGTCTTTTGGAATTTTCACACCTTGCATTTTTTAGCATCTAAAAGCTCTTACAACCAAGTAGAAATGTAACTTCTTAAAGCACCAAAGCATGGAACCCCCATATCCATCTTTACCATCATAGGCTATTACCTCCCTTTGAGATTTATGGAATTTTGGCTTCTATGGTTAGTACCTAGGAAAACAAAATCCCAGTGTTGATCACTCTAGTAGCACAAATCCTCTACATTTCTTACTCCCCCCTTCATCAACAACATTGTAGATCTAGTGTGGTAGCAACAAAGGTTCAATAGAAACTTCATCCCTAGCTTAAAAACTGCATGCCCCTAACGTAGAAGTAGCAATGATCAAGATTTCAACACTCCAATGACTTCAATGTTGACCATGCACTTTAGCATAGAAGATTGAAGGCCTAGCATAGAAGATCTACCTCCAACATAGAAGGTGTGCCCCAATTACTATTTATATTAAATAGAATTACCATATGGGTTTAACACTTACTATATGTGGTAACCCCCCAAATTTGGACACCCATCTCAATTGTATGTGGCAAAAATTTGTAGCAATTTGTAGCTAATTTGTCAGCCAATATCCAATAAAAATCATGTTCCAAAACCTATAAAATCAAAACCCTCACACCACTGTAATGTTTCACACTTTGGCATTTTCAAAATTATAACACTTTTGGCTTCTAAGAACTCTTCCAACACTTACATAACATAGCTTCTTGGAGCCTTTCAATGTGGAATGGTTGTAGCCTTGTTACCTCCTTTATTATCCCACCTAAGATTTGTGAGTTTTTGATTTCCATGCACAACTTCTAGGATCCCCAATTCCTATCATGGAGTATTTTTGCAGTCAAATTTCCCACTATTATCATGCCCAAGTAGTGACCAAAGTTGTAGATCTGAGGTACCAACAAAGGAGAGCTGTGGTTCAGCACACAGATTGTGGAGTGGAACACATTGGCTTCAACAGGCTTTGAAATCCTACCCCAATGAACCCCATTTTACTCTTTCATAAGAAACTCTTGTACACATCCATGAACTTATTTTTTATTTGTTTAAATAAAGTTTCAAAATTTTAGTTTGTGTGCAATCTATTTTACTTTTGATTTCCATATCTACATTCTTGTTATTTATATTATTTTTTTTGCATTTCATAAGTCCCTAGCTGATCTACCATACCATCTAGGATAACTTCAATTCCATTTTTCAAAGATCCTAGGGATATGAGGTTGAGGTTGCTCCACCGAATCTTTTGATTTTCTAGCAGTCGATTTTTCTAGTTGCAACACATACAACTCCAATGTTGCTACTACAAGGCCAACATTGGTGGGTGAGGTTAGCATTGTTTTAAAATTTGGTTTACCATTTATGGTATCTAGCATGGTTTTGGTGGCCTCGGGGGTATTAAAAATTACCATAAATGGAAAGTACGTTGGAGGTAAAGGTGTGCTACACTTGTACATGATTCCAATATATCAGTAATCATGGCAAAAAATTATAGCAAAAAATCAGTAGCCATGTGACTTATAAAAGGCCATTTCAAACATCTTGAATAGGTTCTTTGGTTCTAGAGCTCTTGAATTTTTAAACTCATAAAGCTTTTGGCAATCCTTGAGTCCTAGAACCTTTGGTAATTTTTAGCATTTTACAACCTTTGAGCATTTGGCAAGACTTTTGGTGCAAACTTGCAATTACTTAAGCATAAGGACTCTTAGCATAGTACCCACTTTTTCAACAAGAGTTTAGCATACATCTTACCTCCTTGGTGACTAATGCTACAAATCTAGGCTAGAAACTTGTAAGAAGTTTTGGTGTAAGAGTTGGAAAGTACATGGATCATGGAGCTAACCGTAGAGTGGAAACTACTAGCTTCAAAATGCTTCCAACTTCATCACAGTAAACTCCTTGTGCATTTATGTATCATTTGTACATATTTCAAACTATTTATTTTCAATATTTTTATTGTAATAAAGTTTATAGTTTTTTTATTATGCATATTATCATGATTTTATTTTGTACATTCATTTTTAAATTATCTACATTATTTCTACCATTTGTTTATTCCCATTTATATTTTTTAGATTCTTGGGTGATTGAAAAGACTTTTAAGGGTGCATTGGATCCCCTTTTCCAAAAGCCCTTAGGGATTCAAGATTAAAATTATTCCATACTTGGGATTTTTGATTTTCTAGTGATCAAAATTTTCAAGTGCAATAGTTTTCTGGTGCTAGAATATGGGCCTTCACCCAAACTCTTTATCAAATCTCGTCATCCCTCTTTTGAAACAAGTTTTTTTTTTCACAAATTTAAACTCTTGAATACTAAAACAAAAATTTTCTTCAAGAAAAAACCAACATGGGTGCACATTTTCCAACAACTAAAACCCAACATTGTTGTTGTAGGTGATTTGGGTTTTTCACAAAGTTCTCACAGCAGTTAGATTTTCTAAAGCCAACATGGTTATCACAAAACTTACCATTCTTCCTAGCTAAAACCTACCTTTGTATGTCCTAAAGGCTAGCACTTCTTAGCTTAAACATCCAAAGCTAATTGCTATGAAATTTTATGGCAAAGCCAACGTTGGTCCCTTCCCAAGACTCCAACATAGCTCTTAAAAGACCAAAATTTCACATTTACTTTTTCAAAACTAGCAAATTTTTTTTAAGAGGGGGCATCCTAATGTAGTGTTGCTAGAAAAGACAATCATTGATTACTTACCCTCTTTGCCCCATGTTAGCATAACTCCTACTAGCAAAGTTGGCATAGTTAGTTTTTCCAACATCATGCTGTTATATTTTTTCAAGTGTAGGGCACATCCCTATCATTGTTACAAAATTTTTTTAGCCATATTCCTCCTACATCATATGTCATTCCACTTGTTGGAATTCTTATTGAACTTATTAAGAAAAATTTATTTTTAAACCAAAATTAAAACTATTAATAATTGAAACACCCCAAATTTTTAGGGCATCCTTGCTTCACCAGGCTATCACAATTCAGGTAGCATCATGGTAGTTCATCAAGAGATGGATGTTCTAGGTTTAGGCTATATAGTTTGGAAAAGTTTCTAGCTGGGTAATTTGTCTAGCTGACAACCTACTCAGAAGCAATTTGGAGAGTTGTTGGCGGTGCTCAAAATGTGCAAAAAAGTTTGGCAAGTTTTTTAGTTGAGGAGTTTGCTACACTACGTTATATAGCATAGTAGGCTTTGGGAGATAGTTGTTCAAACAGTCAACCATAAATTGTTGCAAGACAAAGTGCTATGCTATGCCACGTTGCATAGTGTAGCATAGCATAGCGTGAGTAAGATAGGAAGGCTCAGCTTACTTAGTGATTTCAAATGCACTAAGTTAGTGCCTCTGGCCTTCAAAAAAATTGCTTCACTCGACTCCAAGTTCTTCAACAATGGCTTCTTCACTAGAAAGAGACAAACTCAGCAAAAAGTAGGCCATATTAGTTGCTATGCTACGTTATGCTATGTACCGTAGCACAATGTAGAAGCTCTGCGGAAATAACGAAAGGCATCTCAAAGGGCAGGATTAGCAAGTTTGCAAGATTTGCAGTGCAAAGGGTAAGTCAGCATGCCTCAAAGGTTTCCAGCAAATTTAGCAAGACGTAGTGCAAGTTTTTGCTTCAAATTGATGGCTACTCTATGGTACGCAGCATAGCGTAGCATGATGTAACAAGTTGCTACACTACGCCCACATGATTTGCTACAAAGCATGGCATGGCGTAGCAGGTAGTTACGCCACATCAATACACTTCACCTAATTTCACCGTTGGCACACATCTCCAAGCTCTGACGGTGCAATTACAGCGTGGCAGGTTTTTAATTACAACATGGCAGGACTGTCCAATGGACATGCACATCCAATGGTCATGCATGCCCATGCAACATAGACAAGTCAACATAGGCCCAAGGCACGTGGCATCGAAACCGCATATTTCATGTGTCCTTAGCCCTATAAATACCCCAATGAGTGACACTCAAAGGACCTTTTCGATCTTTTCCCTTTTCGGTCTCTCGGGTGGCTGGTGAGGGAATTGGTTAGCAAGCAAGAAAAAAAGTTAGCATCGCATTCTTGAGCATTGTAAACACCTTGTTTGACACTGTAAACAGTTGACACTCCCACTTGGCATTTTGTTCTACTCTTTCCTACTATCCCCAGAGCATTCTACATTGTTGACACCTAAGTCTGTGTTCAAGTATAGAGCTATCTCACTTTAAACGTCCTGGTTACTCTTGGGATCCCTGTGGCCCTTAGTGTCGTCCAACCAATTGTATCCACCTTGACAGAGTGAAGTCATGTTCTTGAAGAGGTGCATTTTTCTAACTGCATTTTACTTTGTTTTCTTGCTTATCATTGCATTTGTACATTATTTTCTATCTTTTTTGCATTTAAAGTTATCATTTATGCTAGAAGTATCATTTTCAAGTTATCCATTTATGAAAGGTTATATTAACACCGAATAAGTCCCTATCTGATTGACCAGACCATTCATGGCACCCTGTTTTTGTTTATCTAGCACGGCCCTCGCTCGGATTCAGAGTTAAGACTATCACGACTGATGACCTCTCGGTGTTTTCCAGCCGTTGACATTTTCGGTCACAATAGTTTTCTGGTGCTAAAAGGAGGACCTTTTGGTGCCCTTTCCATGTTTCATGGTAGTCCTATAAGCCTTTTACACCCTAATATACATTAGTGTAAACGTGATACCCTTTTGCAGTTGTTTATGCATCGTGCGGTGCAGATCGGTCACCTCAATGGTTCCTCGGGAATCTTATAGGACATAAAGCCTCCAAATGCTAGTTGACTTGCCTGTTCTATGGTAGTCTTGCATGCCTTCTATACCCTATTGTGCACTAGCATAAATGTAACACCCTTTTGCGGTTGTTTACGCACCATGTGGTATAGATCAGTCGCTTCGACAGTTTCTCAGGAACCCTGCAAGGCATAAAGCATTTTTTGATAGCTTTCCAATTTCTTTGATTTTTTCCCATTTGCAAAAATTTTTAGCTTAAGAATGGCTTCCTTGAGAACCATTACTAATACCTTCAACGTTGAGATTCCCATCCCTGTTCAAGGTACCACTAGTGCTAAACAACCGCTAAACCCAATGTTGGAAACGTGTCGATCCTTCAGGATTCAAAATTGAGGACTTGAGGGTTTAGCCTAGAAACATGAATGCTATAACTTCCTCTATGCAAAGGTGTAGGTAAATCTGCCCTTGGATGTGCACAAACTCAAAGATAAACGTAGCTTTGAGTTCGCTTACTACGACAGGAAGGAGTTTGTTCCCACTCCTAGTGCTTCCATCCCTTTAACATAGATGAACCAATGGCTTCTAGACTAGCTAATCCAGTTGGTTAGACTTAGGGAGCAACAGAACACGACGTCTAACCATGAGGACACCTTCTAGGATGGATAGGAGGAACTCGATTCCTAATCTGATGGGGAAGGTCAAACCAACCCCGCTACCATCCCTCCTATCTAGTGCTTCTAGACTAACCTGTTGTCTATCACCACTTCCTTCATGATCTCACCTATATTTTTGCAGCCCGCAATCACATCTACAATGGGTAGCCATGTTGACCCCTCAACGTATCAACATCCTCTTTCGTCTATTTCACCTGTTTCGTTTGTAGCCACTATTCCTTTGCAAACTATTCATCAATCCATCCCTGTAGCACATTACATGCCAATCATGGCTACTTTGCCACATGTGCACACCGTACCATCTTTGTAGCTGTACGCAGCTTCCACTTCTATTCTCGCATTTACGTTTGTCCCACCATCAGCGGCAGGCCCAGGCCCGTCAACCTAGTGGACCCCATTCTCTGTTCCCCTTGCTACGCTACCATTCCAAGTGTCTCACCACATTTTCCACTAGGCCTACCAAACCCCATAAATGGTACAACCTGGCGTAGGAATATGGTCATTTCCACCTCACACACAAGCTGCCCATTCTATGGTGCAACCTGCGATTACTGCCTGAACAGCACCACCTACTGGGTGGTGGATAGTGCCAGTGGTACCCTTCACAAGGGTCACTCCAATGGTACCGTCGATGGGTCACGTTGCTACCCCTACCACCCCACAGATGGGAGCTTCCTCGATGGTTCCCCAGCTATTCACATCATCCCAGGATCTGGACCAAGCATTCCAACTCATCCAGACGCTTATTGAGAAAATAAAACACCTCAAGGCTGTTGGGTCTGACATGGTACAAGTCATGGATTTTTACCAAGACAACCCCATCAACCCTGCAATCCTCGCACTGATGTTGCCCCCAAGGATGTCCCTCCCACACTTTATGAAATACAATGGGGAAGGAGATCCCAATGCACATCTTGTTACCTTTAGGTCTGAGTCTCTCCTATTGCAACAATGGCCACACATAATTATCTATGTCTTTGCTATGTCCCTAGTTGGGAAAGCTTTGGATTGGTACCGTGTGCTGCCACGCTCATCTATTTCAACCCTAGAGGAGCTTCTGACCCAGTTCGTGATGTGCTTCAAGTATAACTTGAAGCCAGAAATCACACTAGATCAGTTGATAAGCGTGAAGCAAGATCCTCTGGAGCTAGTCCAAAAGTTCATTTAGCATTGGAGTGCAACCCTTAATAAAATCTGCGAGCCCATCATGGAGGCCCACTTGTTGGCCATCTTTAAGGGTGCAATGAATGACTTTATCAAGTCTAACCTATATTACCTTGCTCCTCACACTCTTAGTCAAGCCTTCGCTTAGACTAAGAGCATATAGGATGCAGCCGAGGCAAGCAAAGACTCGGCCTATATTGCTTACAAAAACACCTTCACAAAGAAGGACAAGGGTAAGGCCTTAATAACCACAGTGGCTGCTGTGGCGACCAAAGTCAAGCCCAAACCTAATAACAATGGTAACAAGAACAACAAGAAACCAACCGTACTCGCAGCTAATCTCGCACCCAAGCAAGGCCATGCACTGCAACCTATCATACCCGCACCTAAGACATCTACACAATCCACACTGGACTTTGAGCGTAAAGATCGCTCAAAGTATACCCCACTTCCTCTCAGGCCTTCAGAACTTCTAAAGCAATTACTAGCAGCGGGGCATATCCAACACAAGCAGATGTCAAAGGAGGGAGTCAGGAGACATCAACGTTACTATGAGCTCCTTAAGAACCCCTCTTTGGCCTTGCCCAATGAGCCTCCAGTTCCTAAGGGCTTTAGGCTGGATAGGTTCTGTGACTATCACCAAAAATGTGATCACAATACAGATTACTGTATGGCATTGCAGGATGACATCCAAAGGATGATTGATTAGGGAAAACTGGTGTTGAATGAAAGCAACCCTGTACATCTCAAAAATCAATCCCTACACGTCTACATGGACCCCCTCAATGCTAACAATGCCGATTATGTTATCAACACCATTGGCATCGACAGTGATCCTAGGCCCCCCAGCAACCATTTGTGGTCCGCACACCTCAGCGTAGTGCACCAACACCATGAGCGACTGGCCAAAGTTTTTAAGAGCCGTTTGTCCTGAGGGTCCCTCCCCAAGCATCCATCCTCATGCCACCTATTAGCAGAACCACACCATCCCACCCGTTAACACCCTTGGCTCTAGTTATCATCAAGGGGACAACTCCTTCAACAACCCCCATCCTGTGCAAGGCAGCTGCTCAGCCTTCTCATCCTAGAAAATGAGAACTATGTTTCACAGGTAAGACGTCGAGGGAAGATACCACCTTAGGTACTTCCAAGCCTACGTCCTCACCCCCTGCATCTACGTCCTTGTCACCAAAGAGGGATGGTGATGCAACCACACAGTCCATGTCGCCCAGCTAAGAAGGGTCTAAACCTAGATCCGAAACCGACGCTCCTTAGGAAATTCATCTCCTAGGATGAATAGAAGAGGAAAAGGGTGGTAAATAGGGGGTGGCCAACACCTTCTGGATGCCCTCTCTCAGGTTAAACAAGCTCTAAAGCAAAAGAACACTACATTGAGCTTGTATGACCTAATCATGACATCTGTACCACATCGTGAGGGTCTGATCCACATGTTGTTGATGATTCTGGTCAACGAAGACATGCTAATGGAAGAGGAAGCAATCCATTCAGTCATGCTTCCCTCCGTGCCTATCGAGCCAAAACCATCTCATCTAACTTTCTACGATAGTTCCATTAGGAAGGATCCCAAAAGGGGTTAGGTGACTACAACACCCCTATTCATCATAATTTGGGTCAGCCAACACTGGATCCGAAAGGTACACGTTGATGATGGGGTGGCTACTAACATCATCCCCTTCCCTATTGTAGACAAGTTGGGTTTGGTCGACCAGATCAAACCCACAACAATGTCATGCTTGAGGTCATTCAATGGGACCCGGGTCGTGGTGAAGGGCATAGTCCACATAGACTTTGTGGCAGGGGACCAGTTCCCCATGAACGCAACATTCATCATGGTCAAGGAAATGCTTGGGTTTAACTTGATCTTGGGGAGATCATGGTTAGCACAGCTCAAGGCTATCTTCTCATCTATATATCAGGAGATCCATCTAACTTACATAGGGAGGGAGGTAGTGATCCATGGTGATGAGGTAGCGATGCAAGCAATTCACAATGTAGACATGGAACAAGGCTCAGAGGTCATAACCTCTAAGAATGGAGTGCCTATTGTAGCACACATTGACCATCTGGCAGAGGAATCGGCTTAGCAAGTTGGTTCCCAAAACTAGAGCGTGTGGGCTAAGTTTCCCTTCTGAGCAGGGGGCAATGATGTAGATAAAGGTCCTAGCAAAGCATCTCGGCCTTATGTCTCGCTCAACCTACAATGGATCAAGAAGTAGCTATGCATAGTGTAGCAACCCCACTGCTTCTTGCCTAGTTGCCCACCCTTGCATAGTTGTCGCCCTTCTGTTTCGCATCTATGTTAGTTGCTAATTAACCATTTTCCAAATTGTTAGTGTATCACCCTTTAACATGCGATAGGCCCGAAATGGCCTAAAACTAGTAATGGCCCAAAATGGCCTAAAACTATGTCATGCCATGGTCCAAAATGGCCTAAAACTAGTAGTGGCCTGAAATGGCCTAAAACTAGCAGCGGCCCGAAATAGCCTAAAACTAGCACAAAAGAGCGAAAGTTTAGCATGACATTTAGCATGTACACAATGCATAAGTTAGCATAGAATCAATTCACCACTTTATTCAAAATTTTTTCTTTTAGACAATGTTTGCAAAATTTTTTCAAAAACTCAAAAAAAATTTCAAAAACAAATTTCCATGTTGTCATGGGTTATCACTGCCTATATCATCTTCGCCACTCGCTTCTGCATCACATTCCCTTGCATTGTCCTCTACTGACCCTTCATCCCTTTCCTCTATGGGCCCTGTGCCCTCATTTGGAACTTGCACCATAAGGATGAAGTGGTCAGTTAGGGCAACACATGCAAGGTACAACAGAGCGTAAGCATTAATATAGTAGAAAGTGACTGTGACTGACCTGAGAAGGACTTGCATCTGTCTCAAAGGGTATTTGGTCTAAATCGAGCTTGAGGTGATGCCAAACCTCCTTTGTTGTGATATCCACCCAACTCCTATTGCTTGGTTCAACATCCACAACAGCTTTCTCCTTTTTGACGATTGTCCATCTCGATGGTCCCATAGAAAAGGAGGCGATTGCGATCTCTCCTATGGGAAGGTCCACTTCCCATTCAGGAGATTCTGTAACCTTTACCTGCTCTTTCAACTTGTTGTAGGCCTCAAAAACACCAATATCATTTACAAATTCCTTGTAGGTAAACTCCTTCATGGAGGTGTTCCTATACATTTTACAATAGGTGGCATGTTCTAGTTTAAACACGTGTTTATGGTTTTTCTGGGACTGCCCCCATTCGTAAACCTTGGCATTGAAATCCTTTCAATCCTAATACTTTTGGGCCAACAGGTCCATTTGCATCCGCTGCTCTATTATTTCGTGGGTGGCTTCATTTTTCTAATGCACGACTACCAAAAATCTGGCATGGTCTATCATAGCTGTGCACCAGTCCTCATTGTTAGTATCACAGGCTAGGAGGAACTTGTTCCTCGATTTGAGGTCCTCCACCTTGATGCGTAGGTTGGCCTTCTCTTGCTCAGCTTTTTGGACTCATTTCCATAGGTCTTCGTTGATGCGCTTGTACTCTCACAAGGAGCGAGTCGAGTGCAAAGCACATTTTTTGACCTCGTTGTACATGTGATGATGCACCTTGGTCGCTTCAGGCAGGAATGTAGGCACGCCACTGACTTTTAAAGGTCGTGCTAAGGTCCCATTTGAGTTGAGAGGCTGTTACAACATAAAAAGCATACCAATTGCATTAGCATAGCAAGGTTAGCAAATCCAAGAAGCTGTAACATAGTAACATGAAAGAATCTGGCACTACTACTTACCCACTTTAGGGTTGATTCGTTGAAGATAGTCGATCATGTCTTCAATGGACCCCTACATAAATGTAAACTTATTAGGGGTCTCATCCCATCGCTTCACTTGAATCAGAGGAGGTTCTACAATAGGAATAGTGGTGTTTATCATATAACTAAGCATGTCAACAATGACTGAAATGGGCTATGACAAGGCAGACATATTGCCCAACTCACCAACATCTAATTGCAGTTCCTCTCCCTTTCGATTTGGAGTGGCAATAGCATCCTTGGCAAAAGTCCCTTTTGGGTCAATGTGGGCTTCTCCATTATTCATGGGTGCTTTGCCTTTTGAGGCACCAGCATCCCCTTTATTTGCAAGAGACTCCTCTTCACCTCCAAAAATGTCTTCCTCGTTAGTAGGAGGATTTTGTCTAATGACAAGAGTCCTTGCCTTAGTGGTAGGAGCTTCTCGCCTCTTGACCAGGACCCTCTCTTCTAAGACTAGGGCCTTTGTGTCTTTATTTGTCACCCCTATCTTAGGGGTCGACACCTCTTCATCACCTTCTTCTTCTTCCTCTTCTTTCTCTGGCAGTCAAGAAACATGTTTGCATTAGCTCAAGATAGGTTAGCTTAAAATAGGTACTACGCTATGCTACACCATCTAGCGTAGCACAGTGTAGCAAGCATTAACAAAGTAGGCATTAAACAAAAGTGTTTATCAATCAGAGGTTGTGTCCTTTGTAGCTTGAACCATAGTTTTTGCCTCTCCTCTTCCTCCATGTGAAGCGTTCCCTCAGTTGAAGCAGGCCTCTTTTGCTGTAACTTGGTGGTCATAGTCTCAGCTATGAGACGTTTCCCTCATGACACGCTACCAGCTACAATAGAGGGCACCTCTCCTACGTCGTCTTGGCCATGAAATTTGCTGGCTGCCCAATCCTTAGTCATCACAGAGAACCACTCCTTAATTATTTCTAGGGGATCTAGGGCTCGAGTGATCTGGAGGATTTGGCAAACCCATGATTTGGAAATATGATCATGATTTCGCATGACCCAGGTTCTATTCTTGTGGACCACCAAAAACTCTACGAAACACTGCAACAAGGCTATGTAAAATACATAATGTATATTGGAAAGAGACTACGGCTTCTTATGGAGCCCCAAGATTTTGGTTTGCAAGCCTTTACACAAAACCTTCGTCCAGTTGTAGTGAGCCCCCTCTTCTATGACCTCACGCATTACCCAGGCCTGCTCAATTCTGAGAACCTTCCCTTGGAAAAGTAGCTGGGGGAATGCGCAAGCATAGAAGAGAGGGTAAACTTCCTTGGCAGGTCTTGATTGGAGCTTCTCCATGGGGAGCCCCTTTCGCTCCTTGGTGAGCCCTAACCACTCCTAAATGTCCTTCTTCTAAAGGGTCAGCTCCCCCTTGGTCTTTGAACCTATGGGGATACCGTCAGCGGGGACACTGAAAAGGTCTACGAATAGCTGATCCTTGATTTCAATGACCACCCATACATCCTATATGAGCGTGCGGAAGTGGCCTTCCTTATCAGAAAAAGAGTCGACTAAGGAAAGCATCTCGACGGCAGGAATGCTTGGATTTGGGGCCAAGAATAGATCCATAAGCCTAGCCTTTTGGATATTCTAGACCAAGGAGTCTAAGGTTGTCACATTTCATATCCAATGTTGGCTCTCATCTACTTCTCCATACTTGAAATAGATGTTGGTCTCCTAGTTCTTAGCGACTACCATCATCACCTATTGGGGCGTTTTTGCCCCTATAGTAGTTTTCACAAGAAACGTTTAGCATAAAACAAAGAAAACACCACAAAAACACTTAAGCATGTAGCACTTACTATTTTGCTTCCTAGGCTTGTACGGTAATGGGAACGGTGGAAGAGTAACTAGGACTTGTTCAATAGTGATCGAGTTGAAGCGTGCCCATCCCTCATCCAACCAGCTCATCTCCTTGCATCTATCATAGGGAATGGGATATAGTTATGGGTAGGTGTGGTATTCACCCCCATATTGACCAATCATACCTGCACGTAGGTTCTCGACAAAAGAGAACTCCTGCAGGGCCATCCATGCTATGGTCAGCGCATCTATTTTATCATGAAGCCCTTCCTTGTTAATGTAGAACATGGAAATAAAAACATAGCATTAACATTTGGCTAGCGTAGCAGACATCACACAATGCAATGGAACAGGGCTACAAAACCCACCTACTAGCACAGTAGATGGTTCCTGGTGGGTTTTGGAAGCACGTTCCCATGTGATGTGCAATGAACAACATGTTATAAAGATGGTAGCAGCTGTACTCGAGAATATCCCAAATCCAGGCCAAATGCCTCAAATCTTTGGGGCATTGACTAGATCCTTCTCCCTACCTGGTACTGATTGCCCCATACATCAAAAACCTCAGGATACCCCAGCTTGCCCCAGGCAATAGGGTTTCTATTATGACGACTACCTCCTCCTCCTCTAAGTATGAACAAACGATCATACTGAAGTGTTAGAGGAGAAATTGGAGTAACTCCTATGCTCCTTGCCTGAACCAGACCCCCTACTCTCCCACACATGTGTGGGGAGGAGGAACATTAGCCACTAGTTTGCTCACACAATAGAGGACCCCTACGATTTCTAGGACAATCAAAGTTGGCCTCAGCGCTATCTTACACAACACAACCAGCAAATGTTAGCATCATGCCCAAGTGCAATACACACATAGCATAGCAGGGCTTAGCATTATAGCATTTAGCATAACATAAGTCTCTTCCTGCACATAGTGTGGCAAGAACGTGAAAGCAGTAGCATAGCGAAAACAGCCTAGCCTAGCAATGAAGCGATTAACCCTAGCAGAATGATTAGCACTACACCCTAATGAAACACGTGTCATACTGACACATCACACATGGAAAAACCCTCTTGAGGGTCCTACGCTATGCCATTCGAAAGCCAAGTAACCTAAACTATCCAAATCCCATGCAGTTATGACAACCGCAGTGATGGTAGTTTAGGTGACCTTGCATGCAATGTTAGCATAGCGTTTGTGCATATGCCATGGCCGAAACGACAATAGCGATAGGGAAAAGGCCAAAACAATGACAAAGTAATGATAGAAAGAACATAGATAGCTAAAGCTAGGTTGCAAAAATAGAAGCAAGGAGGACAAAAATAATAACAGAAGCACAAAAAAAAACATAGGAAGCATAGTAGCCTACTGGGTCAACGGCGTGTCCTCCCGCACTGTGATGCATGCTTGTGGCACACATCCTAGGGTTGCCTTTACCTCCTCAACCTTTGTGAGCACCAAGTGTGTGTGTTCCTTCTTTAGAGCCATCACCCTACTTGTCAACTCTTTCTCGTTGCTATTCCAAAAACCACCGTACTCTCTGTTAGGACAATCGCTTTGTGCTCCGAATGTGGGCTCTGCGCTATTATGGTGAGAATGACAAGCTTACCAGGGTTTAATCCTTATTTATGGCCATAATGGTGGAAAAGGGAAACTTGCCAGTCTCTCTCTCCATTTAATGTGGGGTTTGACGTGCAACGTAGCATGCTCACCACACCACCATAGCACTGTTGGCAATTAAAATGGATAGATCTATGTAAAAGATCTTGGCACGCTTCAAGCTAACTATTTTCTTTCTTGAAAACAAATATATATATATATATTACAACTTTACTAGTTTGAGAAGACCTTAAACTAGCAATCTTAGCATAACGGTGACTTTAGCGATCTAGAAAGACCTTAAACTAGCAATCCTAGCATAGTTACAACTCTAGCGGTCAGAAAAGACCTTAAACTAGCAATCCCAACGTAGCATTTCACTCCAGTAAATGATCCAAAAAGACCTTAAACTAGCAATCTTAGTGTAGCTTTGGCTTTAGCAGTCTAAAAAGACCTTAAACTAGTAGTTTTGATCTGTTACACGCAAGCAGTTCGCAATGACGTTAAACTAGCAACGTCACGCTTTCGCATCGGCAATTTTGCCTTTCTTAGTAGTTTCGCATTCTTGCATCGACAGTTTTACATTTTTTATAGTTTTTCATCTTCATGCCTTAGCGGTCTTCCATGAATTTAAACTGGAAAATTTTAATCTTTATATCATACTTCGCTAGTTACATCTCATCGTTGTTCTACAAACTTTCATTATACACGATTACTGCAAACAAGTGCCTCTTAACCAAGATCTCATTTCATCTTGATAGGTTGAGTAAAAAATGAAATCTGTCACGATCTCTCCACGCCTTTAGCCTTAGTTGGTCCACATGGTAATCTTACAAGACAATTGAACCTAGACCTGATTAACTGGGAGTCAACCATGACTAGCACCATAGCATCCTTAGAAACATTCCCAGACTGGCCAGAGTATCTAGTCTGAACCCTAGATTTAGAGGCTGGGGATGTAACTGAGGACCCTCTCATTGAGATGCTTGTGACCATGTCCAAGGAGGAAGTAAAAACATTAAAACTTAGTTCCCTTTTAGATGCACTGACACACGAGGGTGTGGTCAAAATCCTGCAAGAGAACATTAAAGTCTTCACATGGTCATATACCAACATGCTAGGTTTAGATTCAAGGCTAATATAGCACAACATCATCCTAGACCCGTGCAAAAAGGCAATCAAGAAAAATGCTCGTAAGGTTAAACCAGAAATTGCACTAGCCATAAGGGATGAAATCACCAAGCTATACCAAGCTAGTTTCATCCGTGCAGTTGATTATTCAGAATGGGTATCCAACATTGTTGTGGTTTCCAAGAAAATGGGAGGAATATGGATCTGTATAGACTTCTGGGATCTGAACAAGGTAATGATCAAAGATAATTTTCCACTTCCAAGCATTAATCAACTCATCGACACTACGGCTGGTCATGCTCTTTTATCCTTCATGGATGGTTTCTCTGACTACAACCAAATTCATATCAACCTGGAGCATTAGCTAATAATAACCTTCATGGCCCCATGGGGTACCTTCTGTTACACCATGATGCTTTTTGGGCTAAAGAATGCCAGAGCAACGTACCAGCAAGACATGACTTACATCTTCAGTGACTACATCCTAGAGATGTTAAATGACTATGTGGATGATATAGCACTCAAGTCTAAAGAGGCTGCTGATCACCCACGCGATCTAGAGGTAGTCCTCAAGTGTTTTCAAATGCATGATTTGTGCCTTAATCCTAAGAAGTGCATATTTCAGGTAAAAATCGGATGCATGTTAGGGTTCTTAGTATCGGAGGCCAGGATACTGGTGGACCCTGACAAAGTTAAGGCCATCATCAACCTGGCACCTCCTACAGATCTTAAGGAATTGTGCAGTTTGCAAGGTAGTGTATAGTTCATCTGAAGGTTTATAGTAAGGTTAACTAACAAGTTACACCCCATGCAACATCTTCTAAAGAAAGGGGTTAACTTCAAATGGACAACCCAATGTTAACAAGCCTTTGATGACTTGAAGAAAGAGCTTCTACACCTCCCAACTATGCATCCGTCACAAAGGGACAGGCCTTTCTTCATCTACCTTACCACCTCTGACACATATATCGCAACATTGTTATGTCAAAAATGAGATGACAGATCTGAGATACCAGTGTATTATCTGAGTCATGCATTAGTAGCTCATGAAGCAAAGTATAACAAGGTGGAGAGGAATTTCCTTGCCTTAGTATTTACGTTAAAAAAGTGGAGGCATTACCTATTTTGTAGTACAATTAACATTATTTGCAAAAGCAACATACTCTGGGCTATCACCAACAACCTATACAAAAGTAGCAAGATAGCCCAATGGAAAGCAATAACCGTGGAGTTCAATTTACACTGTGTGAGATAGTCGTCGATGAAGGGTCAAGCTATAGTGATGCAACTTACAGCCTCACCCATCAATGACCACGCAACCATAGATCCCGAATTCCTAGAAGATCATGTTAGCATTATCAACACCATTCCATCACACCTAGAAGCTATTTTACACTTCGATGGCACCTCGACCATGCGAGGAGGTAGTGCAACTATTGTCATTACGTTCCCCTCTAAGGAAATGCATCCATTTGCTTATCGTTTTACATTCCCCTGCACCAACAACGTGGCAGAGTACAAGGAGCTACTCAGAGGCCTCTCAGTTGCCCAAACACTACACATACAACACCTAGTGATTCGCTATGATTCACAATTAGTTGTGAATCAAATCACCAAGGTCTATGCCTACAAAGCTACACATCTGCAACCCTATTGCAACCTAGCAAAAAGCCTGCTCAAGCAGTTTGCAACCATAGATGTGCAACACGTGCCACGCAACGAGAACACCATAGTAGATGCCTTAGCCACCCTTGCACTAAATATTCCACCACATTCGTTTGTAAGTTTACCAACTTTGATTGTCGAATGTACTGAGCCTATCACTCACGTGGGACACGTGGCCTCTATCAGTGCTACAGATACCCAGGAGTGGTATGCTAACATTAAGGCCTACCTACAACATGGTGAACCCCTAAGCAGATTGACATCTACCCAGAGGGATGCGATTTGCAAGCGTGCCCAGCGATATACACTCATGGGAAATGATCTCTTGTGCAAGAATTCCTATGATAGGATATTGCTAGCATGCGTGGGTGAGGAGCAGGCATAGAAGGTGATTAATGAAGTACATGAGGGATTGTGTGGTGGACACATAGCACCTAGGGCTATGGCTACGAAAGTCAGATTCCTAGGGTACTATTGGTCCCATATGGAGTGTGATTTCCTGTCAAAGGTCAAGACATGTGAAACATGCCAAAGATATGCAAATCTCATACACATTTCACCTACACAACTGCACCCAACGTAGATCACGTGGCCTTTGCAGTGATGGGGACTAGAACTCATAGGACCTATCACGCCTAAGTCCTCCGCAGGGCATAGCTTCATCATCACCGTCACTGAGTACTTTACTAAGTGGGTGGAAGTTGTTCCCCTGAGGAAGATGACATCTCAGTAGGTTTGCCACTTCATCTTAGATAACATCGTGAGAAGGTTTGGGCTTCCAATGACTATTGTAATCAACAATGGGCCACAATTCAGTAGTATGGAAACCCAAACCTTTTGCAGCAATCTAGGCATCAAGCAATCATTCTCCTCCCCATATTATTGGTAGGTGAATAGGTAGGTGGAGGCTACAAATAAGTCCATCATCAACTTGCTGAAAAGAATGCTTAGCAATAGCAAGAGGTGGTGGCATGAGCAAATCCTCTATGTTCAATGGGCCTACAAGATGACATGCAGAACCACGATGCGTAAGACTCCTTATAGTCTTGTTTATGGATTTGAAGTTGTGTTGCCTCTTGAGTTGCAGATACCATCACTCCAAATGATCCTATCTGATGTCGTAAGTGAAGCCCAAAATAATGAGTTGCAGATCATCGATCTCAACTCAATAGAGGAGGAGCATGCACAAACCCTAAGTCACATAGAGCGCTACTAGAGCAAGCAACAGTAAAAACACCATGCGAACCTACATCAACGGCCAGTATAGAAGGGAGACCTCATCCTCATGATTGTTCATGAGCATGTGAGAAAATTCTCAGTCAACTGGGAAGGCCCTTATGTGGTCACCAAAGCCTTTGGGAATGGAGCCTTCAAGCTGGTGGACATGGACAACAAGGAGTTTGCCAACCCGGTGAATCACTTGTACCTCAAGCCGTACTACATCTAGGAGCATGGAGCAAACAGGTGATTGTCTACTATGATGTAAAACTGGCACAGCACATCCGCTACGATGTAAAACTGGAAAAGGTGAGCAAACGTCCACTATGACGTTAAACTGGCATAGTTTCACCAACGTCCGCTACGATGTAAAATTGGCACAAATCATCCGCTATGATGTAAAACTGGCAACAAATATCTGCTACGATGTAAAACTGGCATAGATAGTCTGCTATGACTATAAACTGGCACACACGGTCTACTGGGACCTTAAACCAGCACATATGGTCCGGTGGGACCTTAAACCAGCATAGCGGTCCGCTGGGACCTCAAACCAGCACATGGTCTACTAGGATCTTAAACTAGGTTTGTAGCACATCCCTAGCATGCATCTGCATCAAGTACACATCAAGTGAGCATGCACAGTGTCGACGCAGGGTAGGATGTTGCAGTTCCAGAATGCAGTTCATGACATAATGAGAACGTGATCTAGAACATATGCAATGCTGCTGCTCCTAGCACCTTGCTGATCCCATGGAGATTTCATATAATAACTCACTGACCCCCCAGACCTACCATCGTCACAGCCCATAACCTTGATGGTAGTTCCTCGGTTAGTGCCTGCTGCTGGAGTTTTGGCAGTATTGTAGCCTAGCCACAATATTGTTATCCTCCATCTACCTGCTAGCGTCTGGGCTCAAGCTACGTTTAGCTATGTGGTAGATGATCCCATAGCTGAACTAAGAATGCATGCCTTTGGTAGTGATTCCATAGCATCCATACTCATAGCAACTCCCCGCTCCTTTGACGCCAGCTCCTCTACACTGACATTGCCAAGGCCGCTGCTGGCCTTCCTACTTTGTACATCGTACACTAGCAACAATGTCCAAGAGCTATAACAATGTCTAGAGCAAGTAAGACCTTTGCCCTCACTTTGCATCATGGCTGTTTCTTTTGGTTTGCTCTCTGTGTTTGCAAGGTGTGTCTTGCTATGGCAACAAATGTTATAGCATTACAAAATGATTTTCTTGACTAGCTTAGCTACTTCAGAGTGCATTTTTTGTCTTGCTTTCTAAGCTTCTTCCCTTTACCCTACTTCTTGCATCCACAATTCCTACCCACTCCCCTCTTTTACAAGATTTTTCCAATGTCTGTTAAGCCCTCATGTTTGCTCAACTATAAGGTCCATGACATGTGTAACATAGCTCACTGCATGGGAAGTACTTGTAGGCAGGTTAAAGTCCTCGCGTGGATGTAACACAACTCATCCAGAGAAAGAAACACTTGCCTTGCAAGAAGGTTGTTCATAAATGTAAATGACAAAATAGAAAAAGGCAAAAGCGTAAGAGATCAAAAGCTCACATGCCTAAAACAAATGGCACGTAAGCTGTTTCGCAATCGCCTTCTGCAAGCGTTTCGATAAGAAGTCGAAGGTCAGCGAAAGTAAAGATGAAAATGTGAACAACTCCCTCATGAGCACTCTGATGAGGGACTCTACTAAACCCCATCTTTATCCCTTTTCTAAACCTCCTTCCTCCCTACTTAGCCCCTTCCCCATGTAAAAAAACCAATGCAACACTCTCGAGCACAACTAAGCAACGTCTTGAAAATCACCACATAACAATGTTGGCATTTCATCCTCCATGGTGTTTCTTATTCTTTGTCAACGTCTCTTGGGCCCATCCTCTAGAAATCGACAAAGAGGGGCCAACGAAACACCCCAAATTTTCAGGGCATCCTTGCTTTACCAAGCCGCAATTTAGGTAGCATCATGGCAGTTCATTAGGAGATGGATGTTCTAGGTTTAGGCTGTATAGTTTGGCAAATTTTCTAGCTGGGTAATTCATCCAACTAATAGCCTACTCAGAAGCAATGCAGAGAGTTTTTGGTGGTGCTCAAAATGCAACAAAACAATTTGGCAAGTTTTCTAGTCGAGGAGTTTGTTACACTATGCTATAAATTGTTGTAAGATAAGGTGCTATGCTATGCCATGTTGTGTAACGTAGCATAGCATAGTGAGAGTAAGACAAGAAGGCTCAACTTACTTAGTGATTTCAAATGCACTAAGTTAGCACCTCTGGCCTTCAAAAAAGTTGCTTTGCTCGACTCCAAGTTCTTCAGCAATGGCTCCTTCACCAGAAAGCGGCAAACTTAGAAAAAAGTAGGCCATGTTGGTTGCTATGCTATGCTATGCTATGTAGCATACCACATTGTAGCAACTCTATGGAAATAACAAAAGGCATCTCAAATGGTAGGATCATCAAGTTCACAAGATTTGCAGTGAAAAGGGTAAGTAAGAATGCCTCAAAGGTTTCCAGTGCATGTAGTAGGATGCAACACAAGTTTTTTGCTTCAAACTAGTGGCTACGCTATGCTACGCAGCATAGCATAGCATGGCATAACAAGTTGTTATGCTACACCCACATGCCACACTACAAAGCATGGCATGGTGTAGCAGGAAGTAATGCCACATTGATGCACTTCACTTAATTGCACCATTGGCACACATCTCCAAGCTCTGACGGTGCAATTACAGCGCAGTAGGTTTGCAATCATAGCATGGCAGGCCTATCCAATGGTCATGCATGCCCATGCAGCATAGAAAATTCAACATAGGCCCAAGGCACATGGCATCCAAACCACATCTTTTGCGTGCCCTTGGCCCTATAAATACCCCAATGAGCAATGCTTAAAGGACCTTTTTCTGATTCTTTTCCTTTTTGGTCTCTCGAGTGGCTGGTGAGGGAATTGGTTAGCAAGCAAGCAAGAAAGTTAGCAATGCATTCTTGAGCATTGTAAACACTTTGTTTGACACTGTAAACAGTTGACACTCCCACTTGGCATTTTGTTCTGCTCTTTCCTACTATCCCCAGAGCATTCTACATTTTTGACACCTGAGTCTACATTCAAGTATAGAGCTATCTCACTTTAAACGTCCTGGTTACTCTTGGGATCCCTGCGGCCCTCAGTGCCGTGCAACCAATTGTATCCACCTTGACAGAGTGAAGTCATGTTCTTGAAGCGGTGCATTTTTCTAACTACATCTTACTTTGTTTTCTTGCTTATCATTGCATTTTTACATTATTTTCTATCTTTTTTGCATTTAAAGTTATCATTTATGCTAGAAGTATCATTTATGACATTTCCTATGTGGCATACAAGAACCAATATACTTAGACAAGGAAAAGGGAAGGATAAACCATGTAGCCATGGCCAATGTGGCCAAAGATAACAAAACAACCTACGTGTCTAAACCAAACCAACCCAAGACCCACTTAACCAATAACCAACCATCAATAGCTAGAGCCTCTACATTAGAAAACACAAGGCCAATTTTGAAAGAAAGGATCTGTCTAAGTACACTAGGTTATCCCCTAAACCTTATGAATTCCTTGACCACTTGCTAAAAAGTGGGAGAATACAATATAAATAGGTGATAGAGAATGCCCATAAGAGGCATGATTGACTATGAAAAATCACAAAGAACCTCACTCTAGCAACCAAGAATGATCCACTAGTATCTAATTACTTTAAACTTGGCTGTTTTTACCACTATCATCAACTACTAGATCATGATACTAACTTCTACTTAGCTTTCAAGGATGACCTATAGAAGATGATAGATAATGATGAGCTAGTCTTGAATGCTTGTAATCTAATTAGACCATAAAAACAATCCATGTAGGTTTATGAAGACCTATTGAATACTAACAACAACACCAACACCAAAGTAGCATTCAATGTGAATCACAACTATAGACTTGCATGAGAGACATTTCTGATTCAGGTACCTCCTTGCAATGATAGGGGTCCTTCAACTTTGTCTAGTTCAAGGCCCCCTTTTGTTGTAAGGATACCATCACCTACACCTCCCAAGGAATCTTTTATAATTTGGGTGCCTCCTACTACTATAATTGAATCAACAACAACAACTGAGCAATGCCCTCTCAAAGTGGCTAACGTAATGACTTCTCCACAAGACAACAACCATAAAAAGTCATTGAGTAAATAGTGTAAGAAGTTTATGCTAAAGCCCCAAAACAAAGATAGCAAGTACGATAAGGCATGAAAGGAGGCGGGCCTATCAAAGCCCACTTCTATCTCATCCTTTTCCATGAGCTCTAATGCTTAGGCTACTTTAAGTAATCAACTAAGGATGGACCCTAAACCAAAAGGGAAGGGGAAAAAGGCCAAGCTACAACTATGAAAACATGAATTTCACATCCTAGGATGCATGAAGAAAGTTAAAGCCAATAAGAACAAAAAACCAATGGTCAATGACAAGGACTTCATCAATGAAATGGAATAAGTAAAGAAGTCTTTGAAGAACACATCCCTTAGCATGTATAACTTGGTAATGACCTTCATTGCTCACCATGAAGCACTAGTGAAAATATTAACTTCAATTCTTGTTAGCAAGGATATCCCTACTAGTGAAGAGTCCATCCACATAGTGATGGTACCACCTTTACCAAGGAAATAAATGAAGTCAATGATACTAGTGTTCAATGACAATGAGGTAAAGTCCAACCCCTAGGATGATAAGACAACAAAGGCCACTCTCTTCATAACAATAAGAGCAGGGCAATACAAGGTACATACAATGCACATGGATAAGGGGGTAGCCATCAATGTTATGCCTTACACCACTGTTAAATTTTTAGGCCTAATATAACATATGCAACATACCTCAACTTCCACTCTCAAATCCTTTAATGGATCTTGGGTTGTAGTTAAAGGCTCAATCTCTTTGGAATTTGTAGCAAGGTAACAATTCCCCACAATAGCTAATTTCTTGGTGGTGGAAGAGATGCCAAGATTGAGTTTGCTCCTAGGGAGGCCTTGGCTAGCTCAATTATGAGCTGTTTCCTTACCCATCCATCAAGAAATTCACCTAATTTATGATGGAGGTGAATTAATTGTCCATGGTAATAGTGCAGCCCCCCTGGTAGTCAACAACATTGACATTAAACAAGGATATGAAGTGGACTTTCAAGAAGAAGCTCTTGCTATAAAGGATAAAGTCCAAAGGCCTAATAGAGTGGAATATGCCCAAACAAATAACAATGGAACCATGGATGCATCATGGGAAGAGCTCCCTTTCAACATGGTTAGTGAAGGAAATGAGGAATACAAGATCATGTAATGTAGATCATACATTGTTCCTAATCTTTTGAAGATGAGGAAACACTTGCACAATTAAATATATGTTTCTTATTCACTTACCCTATGTCCACAACCATGTAACCTCTTTATTTATTCTATTTTCTTAATTTAACCTTTGTTTAGTCTTATTTAGCACATAACCTATAGTTGATCCTTATTTATCATTTATGTTTTTATGCCTTGTTTATTTCAAAACAAGAACCTAAAAATGCCATAAAAAATTTAAAATCTAAAAAATATATAAAAACGTTTTAAAACATAAAACTTACAAAAAATTCTCTTTTAAACAATGGCCCTACTAAGGCCTAAAACTAGTAAAATGCAATGACCGACCATGGTCTAAACTAGCTAAATAATGGTTTGCTAAGGCCTTCAATTGGTGGCCTACCATGGCCTAAAACTAGCAACATTCTCATAACCTATTTATAGCCATTATGTCTTAGTCTACCTTTTTGTTGGCCTAGTTAATGTGCACTTTTACTTTACTGAATATCACCATATAACCACATGATTCAACCAATGTAGCCTAGTGTATCCTCATAATGTGAACAAAATGTAAAACACATATGATGCATACAGCCAAAAATGCTAGAACATATATAAAAAAATGAAAATATTAAATAAATAATAAAAATTAAAATATCCATAAACTATATCCATAGTTACACTATGTGATACCAATCCAATCGACAATGAGTGTATAAAATAAATAAAAGTCCTAGTAGCCATACTACATTGTGTAGCAATAATGTAAAAAATTAATAAATTTCTCACAAATAAATCATGGCTAAGACTATCCACAACATCATGAAATAATCAATAATAATAATAAACTTGAGACATGGCCAAAATAGATGGAACTAGGGTGCAATTAGAGGTGGATGGGAAGAATCTCCAACATCATCAATGTTGTCACTAGTATCACCAGGTACCTATACCAATAATAACAAAAAAATTCTAATTAGTAATCAACACAACTAAACCAAAAACTAAATTAAACTAAAATATAAATAATTAAAAAAATAAACCTAGGAAGAAACCAAGTAGTATCTTCAAGGGGCAAGCTTTGACGACCAACCTCTAGATGATGGAGGATCTAGTCTTCAATCATGTGGGCCTAATTCACTTACCCAAGATTAACACTGGTCAGGATGTTACTCTCATCAATATCAATCCATGTAGGTGGCTTCCATGAAAACATAGTGGTATAAACCTCCCTAAAAGCTATAGTAACCTACGGATTTGGAGAATCAACAACCACTAGAGAGCTTTCAAATAACTTGAAGACATCTCCAATGTTAATTCCCCTCATAAACAACTCTAGCTTATGCCTCTTAATCGACTCTTCCTGTAGCCACTTGAGGTAGCTCTCTTGCTTGGCCTTGTACTTTTTCTTATGCTCCTTTTATACCTAGTATCACTCAAGGACCCAAGTACAATAGTCCCTCCACTCCCTAGCCTTATAGGTTAGCAGGTCCATCTAAAGCTTTTACTCTACAAGCTCCCTAGCAAAAGCAACCTTTCCATGGATGGAATTCCAATACCATGTCCATTCAATCTCTTTGGTTCATAGCAAGTCCTTTGTAGTCACTTGGGCTTTCACAAACTCCTTATGATCCTTGAGATCTCTAATTTCCTTAACTTGTTTTTAGTCTCCCTCTCCAACACTACAACTCGTTTCCATAGGAACTCATTGGAATGTTGGAATTTCCATGATTTTCTAACAAATAAAAGTGCATATTTAGTGGCACTTTCATACAACCTTTATGGAGAATTTTCCACTTTAGGTCGTAGATTGGATAATTCATTGGGCTCAACAACATAGTTGGAATCCCATACAACTTTTCACACTACAACCAACACAACCAAACATGAATGCATAATATCATGTAAATAACAAATGAAAAAATGATCAAAAATACTTTATATCATTAAGATCATAAAACCATAAAACTAGTAGGAAACAAAAATACATAAGCTAAAAAAATTTTAAAGGAAAAATGAACAAATATTCTTACAAACATTGGAAGCAATTTGTTGCAATCAATTGATCATTTGTTCAAACATCCCTCACATGAACTCTATTTTATTTGGAATCTCCAGCCATGGTTTCATGTGAAATGTGGAGTTTGAGGCATGATTTTAAGGATTAGAAGCTACAACAAGCATGACAATTAACTAATGGTTAAAACCAAGCTTAAACATAAAACTACAAGATGCAACACATAAAACAAAAAATCATAACTACTTGAAACATCATCTAGGATGATGATGGGGGATTTACCTAGTTGTGAATCACCAAATATGGTGTCAAAGGCATTCAAGGCGGCATTGGATAGCCCCTCATCCTCATGCCATTGTAGCACCTCCTCCTCTAGGTGTTTTTGTTCCACCTCTGCTGCTACTACTTAGGCTACTAGTTCTTGTGGTCTACCTACAAGAATAATGAAAATAAAACATAGAACCACTTAATATATTTTTCCTAAAATGAAAACAACAACATAGGCACATAACATGAAAAATAAATACCAAATAATTTAAACAAAATAACATAAATAAAATGTACTTGTAACTGCATGATGTGGTTAACTAAGTTTAAAGACAAGCCTCCTCTTAGTGGGTTGCTCAACGACTAGTGCTACCTCTTCAACAATAGGCCTCTTTAACTTTTCTCTAGCTACTCCATCAACTTCATCATGTAACTCCTTGATCTTCTGAATATCCCTACAGGAAAATTTGGGCTCTCTCCTTATGTTGTCAAGGGAAGAACAACCAATACCACTAGAACACTTAGTCATAATAGATAGTGATTCTCTAACATCCTTTAATAGATTTTGAGCCTACATGGTTGGAAAACTATGTTTCAATCAAGGGTTAGAAAGCTAGGGTGGATCTTGTCTTACCCATCATCCATTCTTCTACACCATCAAAAACTCCATGAACTCTTGAGATATGTTACAAAGAATACATAGTGCATGTGGCATATCATTTCAAGGTTATCTCAAAGTTTCAAGATGTTCCCTTGTAGCCTGTAAGTGAAATAAGTAGCCTAATTAAATTGAGCATTCTTTGTAAGGACATTTTTCATGGTCCATGCTTGCTCAATGCCTAGAAACTATTTCTGTGATAATAACTTAGGAAAAGCTCAAAATTGGAAAAATAGGTACATCTCCTTCACCTCCACGACCTAGCAATTAGTCAAGAGAAATCTAGAGTGGCTATGATGAGTGTTTAANAAGGAGAGAGCCCAAATTTTCCTGTAGGGATATTCAGAAGATCAAGGAGTTACATGATGAAGTTGATGGAGTAGCTAGAGCAAAGTTAAAGAGGCCTATTGTTGAAGAGGTAGCACTAGTCGTTGA
>MNCI01011276.1:0-10604 GCA_015680685.1 Gnetum montanum
AGCTTTTCAATTTCCCTCTTGACTACATGCTTTAGTTTTGGATTCAATCTACGTTGTGGCTGGTACTTGGATTGTACTATAGGATCAATATATATGTAGTGTTGGCATATACATGGATTCAGTCTAGTGATTTCATCATTAGACCATGCAAACACTATGGGCCACTTGTGTACAACTTCCAACAACTTCTTCTTCTATTCCTCCATTAACTTCAAATTAATTATTGTTGACTTTTCATTCTTAAGGGAAATATNTCATTAACTTCAAATTAATTATTGTTGACTTTTCATTCTTAAGGAAAATATATTTTGGTAGTTCTGGTAATGTATTAAACTCAATCAATTTAGGTACCAATTCCTTTGGGATTTCTAACTTCCCTTAAGTAGTATCTTTCTCAACTTGCATTTGTGTTACTTAGGAGAGTTGCTATTTTATTTTCTCATCTTATCTAGCTCCTTGGGATATGAGCTAGGGATTAATTCTATTGGTTTCATGCACATTATGGATAGACATATTTCATTTATTATTAACCATTGGGTGCCTTATTCCTTACTAGCTACTACATATAAATGCCTTTGCATACATACTAATTCCTCACACAATTTGCATGTTGTGATGTCTCTTTATCTAACTACCTAGATTTTCTACATGTATTTGTATCCCATGTTATTATTCGTAATGCATGGAACTCTTTTCTTTTTAATTTATGCATGCTTATTCTCTTTGGAGATCTCTAAAGACAACTTTTTGATCCCTAGCTTGGCATTAATAGTGCTTAACCAAGCTCTTCCCATGATAATGGGGAATTACCCTTGTAATTTTCACATGGATCATAAGGAAATTAATAGGATATGATCATTCACTGATAGTGGTCACAATGTCATCCACTAATCCCAAGAAAATAGTGAAGGATTAGTTTACAAGTTCTAATCTAATATTGCATTTCTTGAATTGGGGTAGGTTCCAAGCTTTGTATATTTCTTGAGAGATAAAATTCATTCTATAACCTAAGTCTAGTAAAGCCTTACAAGGAAAATTTCTTGTAAAATATAAATAAATGAGAGCTTTTAAGATCCATCCTTTTCTTGGAAAGGTTACCTACCTTTATTCAATTAGTTATAGCATGGGTTAACATGATAGTTTGGACGTTGTTTCTTTGGTTCGAAGGTAACTCTTATGACATATGGGAGTTAATTTTTATGGGATCCATAGCTACAAATGCTTGTGTAGGTTTAGGTAAACTAGTTAATATGAAAAATGGATGTTTGTAGGTCTTGTTTTTGGAACCACTAAAAGCTATCATCAACTTGCATGTTTACATCATTTTGTTGTTGTGATTATGAAGGGATTTCACCTTACATGGACAAAGAAAGTGGCAAAGGATTAGAAGCATATGGTTGAAAGTTCTAATGATGGTGAGGAGCATATGAGGCAAAATTAGTTCACAGAGAGGTATATCTATGTTACTCTAGAGGATAGTAATGATGAGCATGAGCATGAGCAGCAAAGCCACTTGGAGACATGGGTTACTAGACATAATATCCATAAAGATCGGCTTGCATGTAGGGATACTGCTACCTAGTAATGTCATTCCCCATGACTATGGGGTTTTTTTTTACTATTCTTAGCAATACTCCTAAGGTTGAGATGAAGCCCTACTAGGATAGTACTATTATTGATGATAGGACTACCTATAGTTGCTTGAGGATAAGGCAACCTCCTAGACATTTTCCTTTTAATAAATTCTAAGTTTAAAGTGTAAGTCTCATACTTGAGAAGATGTGATATCACTAAGCAATAATTCTTAGGATGTTTGTTAGGTAGATGTCACAACCATCATCATTCAAATCTAAGACTACAACCTCCTCAATTGTAGCTACTTTTCCTTTCTATTGGTAGTAACTTCTTCTTATAGCTTTTTTATTTCTTTTATTATTATATTTGGCTCTACTTTGATCTACTTTTTCCTCTATAATTTTCTATTTTAATTGAAATGTTAATAACTAATTTTTGTACTAGCAAGTTTTTTTGCTAAACCACCTCTACTAATGGAGCATCCTCTTTTGGTTCACAAAGATGAATCTATTTTTTACAAAGAGATGGATCCTTTTTATGCTCCTCTATACTTTTCTTTTTCTTTAGCTCTTTTTCCTCTTTTCCTACCTAATTAATAAGCTTCTAAATTTGATGGGCTCAAATCTCTAAAAGCCCTTAAGCATAGATTCCAAGTATTTCACTAGTTTTATTCCAAATTCCATCTATGATGTGTTGTAATTGTTCCCTTTAAAAGAAGTGATGACATGGACATCTGTGTAGTAGTGAATAGTATCTTTCTAGGGCTTCATCAAGGGATTCATGGCTACCCTGTCTCCATCATTGAATTTACTTTCTCAAGTTGGACATCATAGAGTACATTTTATACTTATCATTAAATAATTCTAGCATCATACTCCACCTTCATATGGATTTCAACTTCAAGAACTAATACCAAATTTTAGCTTTCTTAATAAGTATCCTTGGGAATAGCTTAAATTTTTACCATTTATTTTTAATGTTTTGGAAGGCACATGCATTGTGGAAGACATGAAAATAATGATGCCGGTTAGCATCATAACCTCATTCAAACTTAGGTATATTATTCATGTATGACTATTTGATTTGGTTATCCCACTAATGCTTGGTTAGAATGTACACTACCTTCCTAATGCTAATCATAGTTCTGGTTGTAAGAAAGGATTCATGATAATCATCTTATTCATCATGGTCCTTGTCATGAGCATGTCATTTTTGATGTTACATATTATATCTTATTTCATGTTTGTGCCCTATCTCTTAATTCTATCCATTATTTCTTCATTCCTCTCTACGATGATCTCTTATGTCATCTCTGCCAAGTTATCTATCATTATCCCTTCTTCCTTGGTCATGCTCAACCTCATTAAAACTTAATAATGATGATGATGGAGAATCAAGAGAGCTATGCCAACTTGCTCTCCTTCCATGATCTATATGTTCATTCCTTAGTGAACATTTGTAGGGGAAGAAAATTTTTCTTTTAAAGATGGAGGTATTGGGGTATAACTGTTAGGATAGTTTTTTGATTAATTGTGGGGAAGGATTGTTGGAAGGGAAGATGGAATGAAGGAGAGGAAGGGGAGAAGTAGGTATTGCATATCGAAATTATAGTATTTATTAGGTTATTAGGTTATTTCATTTAGGTGTGACATTTTTGAAAACTCCATCTACATATAGAAGAATATATCAATTAGGAATAATGAATAAATAGTAATAAAAGGTGAGAGTTTTCCATCCTTAAGCCTTCAAAATCAAAATAAATTGATATGATAGAAAATAGATTGATTGTTCAACTTTCATTGGGAGTTTATTTACTTGAAGTTGTAGCTTAAAAAGTGACATCTTTGAAAATGTGATATTCAAGTATTGAAGAGAGGTCATGGTTATTTTCCTATTATTGAAAAAATAACTACACATCAAAGCTTTTAAATAGAGTACAGAATAAGTGGTTGAAGATATTTCCAAATACAAAGAAAGAAAGAAGACAAAGTAGGGTGATCACCAAAAATGACTTTGCTTAGTTGAAAATTGTTATAAGTTCTAGATGTCCATTTCTAAGCATAGTTAACCACATGACATTTAAAAAAACATGAAAAAATGAGTCTTCACTTCTACAAAGAGAACATTGAGAAGATACATTTCTCATAGGTTTAAGAAAAGCATCAATAGGAATACCTTGATGAATAATACATCATAAAAAATATGAATTTTAAAAAATGTAGGAGCTCTCTAAATAGCTTTCATTTTCCTCATCCATACATTTAATGATAATTGCATTTTCTATACTTTATTGATTTTTTATGAATAAAATCACTCTTTGTAATAACTTTGTATACAAATTCTAAAGTAATAGAATAATCAAATTTACCATCATTCAAAAAAATATTTAGAAAATCTTGATGCAAACTATTGTTAACTTTAAATAACCTCTCAATATTAAAAATTAAATTTTCAAAATTATTTTTCCTCTTTTTATTCAAACCATAGATGCTAGAAGCTTCATTCTTTGTAATCCATCTATCATGCATATGTAGATAAGGAATTGTAGTAATACCAAATTTACTCCAAGTAGTAAACAATCTAGCTAAATTAGTAGCTCAAGATCCTTCATTAATAGGAAGTTACCATGGGCTAATTTAAGAATTTTTTCTAAAACTATAATATAATTGTAATTTTAATATTTACTAAGTTTGCATTATTTCTTCTAAATTTATTTAAGAATTCAAGATAATAATAAAATTTATTAGAAGACTAATTATTATCATTTTTAGGTTTTCCTTGCATAAGTCTATTTTTTTAAAAAAGCCATTCAAATATCATCTTCATTAATGTACTTTGCAATCTATTTTTCTGTAAGAAAAATGCATTGGTTATAATAATTAAAAAGGCCAAGTCTTCCATCTTTCTTACAACTAGTATAAATATCTTGAGAAAGTCTAGAAATTTTTTTTTTATGTTTATTAGTAGATCAAAAAAAAAAAAAAAAACCAACAAAAAATATGCTCAGCTCTATCATAAGAATTTTTAGAAGAAGCCTAAAAATTAGAGTAATAAACATGAGTTGACTAAAGCATCTGCTTAATAACTATAAATTTGTTAAAAAGGATGAGCTTTTTTATATCCCTATTTATCAAGATTCTTTACAAATTTATCAACCACATAATTTCATAAAATAGTAATATGATTAGGCTCAAAAGAAATAATTTTTGAAGACAAAATCTTCTTTCAATATTTTCCAAGGCTTAAGAGTAACCTACTCATCAATATTGTCATTATAATAAATAGCAAATTTTTACTAATTAATATGAGAGCTACATAGCATGTATTAATCCTTTACTCTAGCTAAAAAAGTATTAATAAGTTATAGAGAATTGTTGATGATAAAAAAAATCATCAACAAAATGCATATTAAGCAATTGCATAACTTGATCATCAATTGAAATCCCTTTAATGATATTCCTTTGTAGATCATAATGCAGATTCTATAAAAGAAAGTATGTAACAATAATAGAAATATAGGGAGCTAGAGAACAACCTTGACAAGTTGACCATTGAAGAAAAAAAAAGTTAATCTAAAATTAGTAGCAACTTGAGCATTAGCATTAATGAGCAGGATACAAAAAAGAAAAATAAAATAATTACCAAAACCTAGTCTATAGGAACAAGAAATGATAAAATTCTATTCAGTATTATCATAAGGTTTAACATAATGTAAATAAATAAAAGTAATATCATGGTTAGTATCAGGAGTCCACTAGATTTCCCTCTAAGGTACAATAACATTATTTAACATATGTCTAGCTTTAACAAAACCAAACTACTCAAGTTTAATGATATTTTCAATAATCTTCTAAATTTAGCAAGTATTTAGCTAAAATTTTATAATAATTATTAAGAAGATTAATAGACTTCCAATTACTAATATGTTGAAGATCTCCATTCCTAGGAAAAAGAATAATCATACATTTATTAATATTTTTACCAAGAAAAACTTATTTAATGGCTTCTTGGGAAACATGAAAGAGATCATCTCCAACGATGTTTTGATGCTTCGTAAAATATTCAATTGGAAAACCATTAAAACCTAAATATTTACCATCTACTAAACTAAAGGTTGATGCTTTGATTTCTTTCTTTGTAATTTCTATTTTAAAAATACTTTGATGTGCTTTTGTTATAACAAGAAGAATATTTGTACTAGAGGCTTAGAATAATTTCATGCTAAAATCTTCACAAGAAAAATAATTTGCTAAAAAATTATTAATATTCTCAAGAATCATAATGATGAAATTATTAATATAAAATGCTTTTAGTTTAGGTACTTGACCTTTTCCTTTAAGAAATTGAAAACATTACTTGCAAGGCTCATTTTTAATTTTAAACAAATCCATGCAACGTTTTTTTTAGCACTTTTAGCTTTAAAATCATTCCAACTTTGTTTAGTAAAACAAGTTATACCCAAAGTTCTTTAAGTTTCAAAATCAAAGAGATTCTAGTCTAAAATAATTTATATTTATTTGAGAAATTCTTCAAAATCTTCTTCAACTTGACACTTACACTTAGCAAATTACTTTCTAAAGCATCTAGTATAATTGTTGACTCTATAAGTAATTTGCTACTAATAGTCAATTCAACCAACATTATGAGTAGGCTTTTTTTCTACATGTTATGAAGACTTTAAAGTATTTTCCAAATAGATCCTCTAAACATATTAACATTCATATGAAAAAGCTCATGTTTTTGAAAGGAAGAAGAATTAATTTTAGAGAGAAAAATGCTAATAGGAAAATAGTCTAGCAAAATAGCATTTTTACGTACTTCTCATTTTGTTATAGATTTGTAAAAAAAAAAACATTACACATACAAAATCTATCAAGTCAACAATAAATTCTATCATTTCCTTGTAGATAACTATAGTAAGTATAATGTTAATGATTTAAATGATGTGAGAATAACAATCTACTATCAAGAAGAAATTATTTTTCTTTGTAATTGCATCAATGTTTATTTTATCTTGAGAAGGCATATTAGGAAAAAGACCATCAAGTTTATCTAAATAACTTTCAACCATACTAAAATCACCTTCAATAATCTAAGAAACTTTAGGCAAAGATTGAAGATATTTCTAAAGTCCAAAGTTTCTTTTTTTTACTATGTTAAGTAATCCAAGTCTTTGAATCTAGAGATAAATGTTACATTAAAAGATACTCTTTGATAATCTTTACTTAGAACCTATGAGAAAGGTCTTAAAAATTCCATGATCAAACTAATATTGCAATGCAAGAACAAAGCCCCCATGCTTCATATTTTATGCTAAGCATTTGTCTCACAATCCATGCCCTTAGTAAGTAAAAATGTATTTTCTAATGAAAAATTATTTGCAAAAATACTAAAAGTAGAGAGAGAAGGAGATACCTTTGGGATTATTAAATTGAAAACAGTGTCTATAAGTCTATTCTTTCTGTGTTACACTTAGTAAAAATTTTCTGCTTTATCTTCATTAGTATTTCCACTATTAATCCTTGTTAAAAGTTTTTTTCTAAAGAGAATTAGAAGTTTGTTGGCACCTTTACAATTAGAACTTATTCAAGAAGATTTCTTTTATGCCTACAGAAAACTATCATTATTTATCTTTTTTGAAAATTGCAATGTTACATAGGACAAGAAACATCCCTTTAAAAAAATTACGTTTAAGATGTCCTCGGGATCAAGTCACATCTCCAAATGTTCTAAGATACATAGGTGGGATGTGCAGCATATTTTGGTATCCAAAATGCAACAAAGATATCAATAACAACTCTTTCTTTTACTCTAAAACATTGTCAAAATGGTTTGTATTAGAGCTTTCAAAATATCTCAAGAATGATGACTGGCAAGGTACACCCACACCCCCCCCCCCCCCTATGCCCAACCATACGAATGACAAGCATTCATGCACGATCCAATTGAATTCCATGGATGAGACTAGTTGTGGGATCTAGATCATTATGTCATGATTGTAGTTCAATGTCTTCCCACTTAGACTAATGGTAGCTTTGTCACATATGGTTTGGTCCAAAGTGAGGCATATGATTCTTGATGTTGTTTTGGCCTTATGCTACTCCTAACGATAATACAAAAATTAGTTATTTAAATTAATTAATAATGAAAAGTAGAGTCTAAACTAGCCTATGAGCAATGAGTATTTGTTCTCAGCTTGTTGTTCATGTCATGAACCCACATATCCACTATTGGAATTACCAAGCGCTATGGTACTAGGTGAACTAAGCAGTAACACTACTAAGATTACCAAGTGAATATGTGTTTACACTTGAAACTAGCTATGTTCATCCCACCAATTCATTAATGTGCATGGAAATGTAAATATTAACTAAGTACATAAAATATAAATTGCATTAAAAGTAAATTTAATCTAAGTCAAAGTGCTAGAATGAATAAGAATCAATCTCGATCTTATTGTTTTTAATGGATTGTGTCTAGGTACATTGCCTCTTGAATAAGATGTTGTACAACTGACTCAAATCCACATTGCAAGCGCTCACTAACTATTCTCTAAGACTATAGAATAAAACTACAAGAGTTCAGCTACTCTATTAATAAAAGACTTATTCCCAAACCATGTGCCCAAGCACTATATGTATAGGGTAGGATACATCCCATGATATCATATATTGGACATCACTTCTTGGGCCCTAGCATTGAATATCCGATATCAAAGCTAGAAAAAATATGGTTCATCACAGAATAACAAATTTATCCATAAATTTCATAATCAAAAAACTATATATCTTAGGTACAACAATTCTTTTTGACATTCTCATTGTATCTCCATGGCATTTTGTAAAAACCATGATGTCCCTTAGATACATTTCGGGATGTGTCTCAACATCCCCATGTTCCACTATCCTAAAATATGGGTGAAACACTGAAATATTGTTGTTCCTATTCTCCATGAATAACTTTTTTATAGAGAACATGCCGGATTGCAATAACATATTCATGACAACAATAACTATAACATCCTACAAATCAATTGGCATATCTTCATTGACATAAATCAATATGTACAAAATACATCAATTGGCATAAATCAATATGTACACAAAAACACATATTACTGACGTTGAGTTTTAATGCTTCTTCATTGGCATAAATCAATATGTACAAAATAACATTTATGCCTGGCACACCATCTAATAATGTGTATAAGGGCTAGGGCCACCTGAAAATTGAACTAATGCATTTTTAGTTTTGTTTTGTGTTTCATTTTTGAACCTAAGAAACTATCATGTTCTAAACAGGTTTGAAGCCCATATTCCTGCATACTCGGAACTTGTGAACCACTACACTCTTGGCTTTGATTCCAGCGTGTAAAAATACAAAACGCATAAGCATAATTTACACAAAAGCCCACCGCCTCTGCTGGCTTCTTCGTTCAATCGTTCGCGCATATAAAAACATTTAGAAACACCAAGTTACCTTCAGCGGGTTGCATGACTTTTTTTGGAATAGTTGAAGCAGTACTTGCAAGTGGAGTTTAGTTTTACCAAAAACATCTGCAGTCTTTTTCCAACGCCATCGGTGTTTGTATAATCAAACATCATTTGACTGATTATGGTAAATAAAGCCTTCGTATAAATATTAAATATTAATAATATAAAATTTAAAGAATGATATGTAATAAGGACGCAAATGCATCTGGTCATTCTAATATGAAAAAAATAAAAAATAATGAAAAGTGCTCTACTTGGACGTCAAATGGATCATCGTTTAAGGTCTCAACGCTTATTGATTAACATTGATATAGAAATAATTCTTTTGAATGATTGCAAGTGTTACCTTCCTACTTAAAGTTTCAACCAGGGAATCATTTTTAAACCAGGGAATCATTGCTTAAAAATGAGTTATCTTAGTTGTGGTTTCTTTCAATATTTCAATTTACTGCAATAAGGTGACTGAAACTAAATCAACTAAATCAAATGATGTTGGTTAAATTAGGGATAATTATTCAATAATGGTAAGAAGAAGAAGGATATGGTCACAGAGCCTATCAACTTAGTACCAGACTTATGTTATTAATTTTATTTTACTATGCTATTGTTCTTCTATATGAACTGTGACTAAAATTCACAGAAAATAAATTCAGCTATTAAATATAATATGTAATCCAACATATTTCAAATACAATCTGAATACATTCTATTATTTTTTAAAAAGTTATTTTCTACTTTAAATATTATTTATTATTTATTTCTTTAATAAATTATATGCAATTCAAAACTTACCCAAATTCATAGTACTTAGAAGCACATTTATAGATTCTTTATTAAATTTTTTATACGTTGTTGGAAATCTGGTCCCAATAAACATGCTAGAAATATTGACAGTTCAAAAATATAATTTTTATTAAAAATTAACCATTATAATATCTCATTAACTAAAAAGAAATTTAATATAATGGTAAGGATGAAAGTGCTTTAGTGTCCCAATGTCCTTGTAATTAGATGTGCAAGATCCTACCAATCATTTTTCAGCAAAATGAAATAAAGTTACATGGGTCACTTTACATCCTTGGTATTTATTGTGTTTATTATTATATAAGTCTTTAGTGCTATCCTTGAGTATTTTGGATGTTAAAGTAAAGAAATTTATCAATGCATAAGTTATTTATCTAGAGATAGAGCTTTACATATTAGTCACATAATTTACCTAGTTCAATATTTATAATTGTAGTAGCTATGGTTCAATATTTATAATTGTAGTATCTATTGTTAATTTTGTAGCTGTACGTATATCATTTCTCAATTCAATTTTAGTGGACATTAATTATTGATAGTTTTGTTTATGCATAAATTTTGGTCACAGCAGCAACACCACTACTGACACAACTTGTTTCAAGATATTACTACGTAGGGCACCTCTGGTATGGGTATGGAAATCTAGGAATAATCGTGGTAAATGCAACATGCTCTTTAAATAGATGCAATAACACTGGTAATTTTAACAAGGAACTTAAACAAATTAACTGT
>MNCI01011285.1:0-14565 GCA_015680685.1 Gnetum montanum
AAAGGGAATAAGAAAACAATAAATAGAAGGAAATTTAAAAAACTCGACATGCATCAACCCATGAAATCAAGGGATGTAGTCATAATTCTATCATAAGGTATATATGGTCAAAGGATCTTATTTGAGATGGTAGGTCTTGATCATGCTCTTCAACTTCTCCCTTAGGGATTAACTCCAGTAGCTTGGTAACTTGGAAGAATTAGGTATTATACTAAATTCAATCTAAGGCATCAATGTTAACATATCTTCAATAATCATGGAAAAATAATTAATAAACTACAGTTATTGATGAACATAATCCATTAGCATTATCTATTCTCAAATTCTAGGATTTACCTTATCTACTAAGGGTTTGAAATAGGAGGAGTCTACACTAACCAAAAGGCATGCATGAGAAATGGATGAAAATATTTTTTTCAAATTGAGTTTCTATTCTAGAGGTTCTTTCACTTTCTTATTTTAAGAATTGATGAACATGACTTCCAGCTTTTACATTGAAGTTATAGGTTAGAAATAGCTTGTACTTTAAGCTTTTCTTCATTTTATTAATTAACTAAGATACTTAACAAAGTCTAATATCTATGCATGTTGGATCGATAATTAAATGTGTTGATCATACATAAACACCTTCTTGATAACTAAATTTTAGATACTAATGCCAAGGTTATGTAACTTCTTTGGAATCTTGATTGTTCTTTCTTCCTATTGACTCAAAGTTCTTTGTTTTTTAAAACTATATCTTCTAATCTCAATTCAAATATTTATATTAACTTAAACTAAGCTTCTTTATAGAAGATTGCACAACCATTCGAGGATTGAAAACTTAGAGGAGAAGGAAGGGGGAGGGATAAATAAGTTATAACTTTACAAAAAACCAAAAATAAAAAATTAATGGAAACTAATACACATGCAAAATCTATGTGATTTTACAACTTGGATGGTTTACACTAAAAGGTACTATCATACACACCTTTAGACATGTTACTTTCAAAAAATGGTTTCAAGGGTACCGTAATCGTACAAGGTTTCATTACAAATGACACATAGGTCCAAGCTTAAAGTTTTAGTTTAACCTTATTGTATAGGTGTGCTATCTCCTAAGAGATTCACACAATCCCTTATGAAACCATAAAACATAAATTAAGAAAATAATGAACTCAGTTTATATTTTAGAGTCATATCCTATTTTACCATTACTACAACGAATTTTCAGAAGCACACTGTGATTTTTGTTTGGCTAACTGAGAATGTCTTCTTCTCACAAGAGCGCTTCACCACCCAAGACTGATAGAGTTTATCAACTAGTGCCTCAAAAATACTGAATTGTATATAATCATCCTAATGAGTATGTACCGAACTTCACCTTCATCCTATACTAGGATGAACAACTACAGTGGCGTGACATGGAAGGCAACATTGTGTTACCACCCAATCGAGTTGTTCCTACAATGCTCTTCCAAATACTTGCACAATGTGATCTCCATGATTGCCATGATGAGTATATTGTGGAAGATATTGATGCCAGGGATTATCATTTCATTGAAGCATAATGTTTGTGGGACCAATAGCTAGAACAACACTATGAATTTTCAAAGGGAAAAGGACTTAATGATTCTCCATTCCTATTATACCAACAAGCTAGTGGGGAATCCTTCTCTAGGGATTTTCCATTTAATGAAACTCCTCTCTTTGACTTTGGTGATGGAGGTCAAAACTAGAATCTACACTCCATAGTTCACAATCTTGACTCTAGTAACAAGGAATCCAATGACAAAGAACGATCTGAAGGGGCAAGTCAAGACAGGGATGTAAATAAGAAGCAAGATTGTGATCGTGGTCATGATTACTCAAGAGGTGGAAGTTGGTGTTGTGATGGTGTTGGTTCTTATTCCTCTTCCCCTTCATCATCTTCTTTTTCTTTTGGATCTGACCATGATTGTAGAGGGTGAGATCATGATGGAGGTGATAGAAATGAACAAAATGATTGATCAGACTAAAATAACCAAAGGGAGTATCGCGATAGACAAGATCAAGGGTGTAGATGTTCAAGAGAGGCACATCATCATGAATGAAGGGGTAGTAGAGGGCATCATAGGCACCATGATCAAGGCCTTGATGAGCCTCTATTTTCAACCTGAAGTATGCTTAACATTGTTGAGGCAATCAGAATACCAATAAGACATGTGAAGGATAGTAGAATCAAATGGTTAGACATGAACAATATTCATAATTTGAAGGGCGATATAAATTTGATCTATAGAACCATATTCAAGCTTTCCAAGATGCATATGCCTTGTAGAACATAGAGAACAAGTGGTAAAAATTGAAGTTGTTCCCTAGGACACTCATCAAAGAAGTAGAAAATTGGTATCGATCCTTAGAGCTGGAATCTATTAGGCGATGGAGTACCATGCTTGAGTTGTTCAATGATAAATATCAAACATACTCCAAAGTCTCCAACTTAAGGAAGAAAATTCAAGGGTGAAAATAAGGAATACATGAACCCTTGGATGCTTCCATTGGACGATACTATGCCTTGATGCACAAATGTCTTGGATATGATTGCTCTCAATTGGTTCAACTTCACCACATTGTAGATGGGCTTCGTAATGAAATAAGGAAAACCCTTGGTGTCTATGTCTAAGGATGATTGTCAAAACTAAGTGCCCAATAGATACAAAGATTAATAAAGTAAGTAGCTAAAGAGGAGGGTGAATTAAAAAACAAAGAAAAAATGTAGAAGAGTACAACCATGATCCTTCCATTCCCAAGAGGAAGGTTTGATTCTATGATAGTGAGGATGAGTCCATATTTGATGAGGGGGTGCATAAGAAAACCTTGCCACTCCAACAATTCCAATCTAAACTTATAGCCAAGGTTGTTCAGTTATGGAACTCAATGGATAATAGATTCCAAGCTATTCTCAAAATTGTTGAAGAGTCCAAGGAACAAAGTGGTGAGCATGAGTGCAAGAGGCACAAGAAAGCTGAACATGCATATCACAAAGGTAAGGGTGAGATTGCTACAATAGAAGAATTTGCAAATAGTGAATCAAATGATGATCATGGATGTAGCATTTTTCACTAAGGACATCCTAAGGGATGTTGCCCCATTGTGTCACATCTGCAGGAGTTTGGGGTGCATGCCTTACATCCATGACTTACACAAAGGAAAACATCCATAAGGTTACCTTATCCTCAAGGTAATCTCAAGTAGTTCCACTAGCAACAATTGTATTATCCAAGTGAAGCTACACTACAACCGTATGAACAATATCAATAGTGGTAGCAACCACAATCATGGGCATTGGCATCGCCAAGGCAACAATACCCTTAGTGGTAGCATGATCCATATGGTTACAATGTTCAGCAACCCATGTCTTCATGTGACTCCTCTACTCACATCTCTAATTTTCAACCTCATGACCACCCTTCAAATTGTTATTAAGCCCATTCGTCACATGAAAGAAGGGACATCGCCTCTTATCCTTATCCTCTTGTTCCTACACATACTCCACCTCTAGTCGCACAACTACCACCTACTCCTCCTATGCAGGGTGAATCACCCACTCAACCACAACAACATAATGCTACGAGGGGTATTAATTTACAACTGAATCATCAATCGAAGGGGTTAAATGCTCGCTCAAAAAAAAGACCTTTATTTCAACCCTGTAGTCCACCTAAGCCTTCACATACACCCACGGTTGACAACCCTGCTCCTATCTCTTCCTCCATATCAAATTTATTTGGGCCTCCTTCAAACCAAAATCTGCCAAGGATCCATACCATAATTCTTACTCACACTATATCTAATTAGATCTATGTAGGAAACCTTCGCAAGAAATTAGCCAATCTTGGAAGTTCTATAATTTATTTATAGATTGTTGGGAATGAACCATGCAAGGCCCTTCTCGATTCAGGTTTTGGTGTTAATTTAATTTCTCATAAGATGTACACTACCTGGAGCCTACCTCCTCTTAAGAAGAGAAACATAAAATTAGAATTGGCAAACCAATCCATCACTATTCCATTAGGACTGGTAGAAGACATTATGACCACTATCTATGGGTGGTCTTATCCTACTGATTTCTTGGTAATCAAAGTGGAGAATTGCAAAGGGGACTTCCCAATCATTATGAGAAGAGCATGGCCAAGCATTGTCAATTCAAGAATGGGCATCAAAGATCTTTCCATAGAGATATCTAAAGAAAATGAATTCAAAAAGATTGCAAAGAAGAGAGTTCCATGCATCACGTACAACGATACAAGGTGCAATTATGTGCAGAAACTCTAGGCTATAAAGCAAGCATCTATTTCTACATGCAAGCAATGTGCATCAAAAGTTGATTTTCAAAGGTGTCTATATGTAGTAGCCACAAAACAAGAGGACACCTAGTGGCTAACTACTGCTTCTAGAAGAAGTGCACTTTGCATGGAACTGACTAATAGCTTGACATGTGCATATGTCACAATCATGGATGAACTCAAGAAAGTTCATCACCAACTCTTTGATGATACAAATGATGATACTCACTAGGGAGAGTTGGAAATTCTTGAAACATTTAAGCAAGAGCCCCTTGAGTTGAAAAAATTATCAGATGGAATGGAATATGTATTCTTGAAAAATGGGAAGTTGGTCATAATCAATGTAAAACTTATTCTAGAATAGAAAAAGATGTTGTTGAAAGTAGTTGAAAGATGGTCAATAGATTTTGCTTGGTCATATCTTGAACTCATAGGAATTGATCCTAGGATATGCTAGCACCTTATCTACATGAACCTGACCATATAGCCAAAACAACAACCACAAAGCTGGTTGAACCCCAAATTGAAGCAAATAATCAAGGGGGAAATTGAGCAACTCCTTAAAGTAGGGTTCATTTATCCCATTATGAATAGTGAGTGGGTTAGTCCACTCATGATTATGTTGAAGAAAGATGGCAAGTCGCAGGTTTGCATTGATTTTAAGCTACTGAATATGGCAACATTTACGGATCATTTTCCATTGTCATTTGTTGACTAGGTACTCAACACAATATCTAGGCATTGCTACTATAGTTTTCTAGATGGTTATAGTGGCTATAACCAAATTCAAATTTCATTAGAAGACCAAGCAAAGATAGCATTCACGAGTCCTTGGGGGACTTTTGCATATCGCAAGATGCCATTTGGTCTATGCAATGCTCTTACCACATTCCAATACTTGGTTCTAAGCATCTTTCAATAGTAGATCAGTAGTGGTGTGGACGTCTTCATGGATAATTTCTCCACCTATGGAGCTACATTTGAGTAAGCCTTCAACCACCTTGAGCAAGTGCTAAAATGGTGTGTTAAGACCAACTTGCGACTCAATTGGTAGAAAAGTCACCTCATGGTCTAGGAGGGAATTGTACTGGGGCACAAAATCTCACAAGTAGGAATTGAGGTGAACCGTGAAAAAATAAGGATCATCCAAGGAATAACCCATCACCTAGAAATAGTTAAATATGTTTAGTCATTCCTTGGACATACTAGCTACCACTAATAATTCATAGAGAATTTCTCTAAGATCGTAAAACCATTAGTGGAGTTGACAAAGAAAGATGCTTCCTTTGTCTAGACCATAGAATGTGAGAAAGCATTCTAGCAACTTAAAGAGAAGCTTGTAGAAACTCTAAACCTACAAGCACCTGACTAGTTCAAACCATTTTATATTATGATGGATGCATCAAATTATGCCTTGGAAGTTGTGTTGATGCAGTTAGATGATAAGAAACATCCATACTACATCCACTACATTGGCCAAAGCATTATGGATGAACAACTAAACTACAACACCACAGAATTGATGGAAATGGTGTTTGCTCTCGAAAATTTTAGACATTATGCGCTTGGATACAAGGTGTTTATGCACACAGATCATAGTGCCATCTACTTCCTAATGAACAAGCCAATGGTAAGCCCACATGTCATACGGTGGCTGGTGATCTTGTAGGAATTTGATGATATGATGGTAGATCCAAAGGGCACTGAGAATGTGATCACTGATTACTTGTCTCAATTGTGATGGGATGACAAAGATGAAGAAAGTCCATTATCTAATACATTTTCTAATGAAATTCTCTTTGTTGGATCTATAACTAAACAAATTTCCAATGAACCAAAATGGTATGATAACATTTTCACCTATCTTCTCACTTAGGAGATGCCACAAGGGTTGGAAGACTGGAAGAAATAACAATTTCTTCACCAGGTAAAGCACTTCATGGAGATTAATGAACACCTCTACAACGTGTGCACTAATGGCCTAGTTCATTGGTGTATCCCTAATGCTGATCAATTGCATGTTCTCCAATATGCTCATGAAGGTCCTTGTGGATGAAACTATGCTGGGGGATGTATGGCCGTTAAAATCTTGATGGCAAGGTACTATCGACTAGCACTCTTTAGGGATGCTCACCATTACATTTGCTCTTGTGAATGATGCCAATAAGATGGTGGAATGACTAATTGAACAAGGGAACCTCAACAATGGATTCAACCACTAGAACCCTTCGACATTTGGGGCATTGACTTCATCCCATCATGCCCATGTCAAATAGAAAGGCATACATCATAGTCATTTTTTACTATTGTATGAAATGGGTAGAAGCAGCAGCTGTCATCGAATGTACATATGCAACTGCTACTCTGTTTGTATAATAAAACATTGTAAATAGGTTTGGTGTGCCATGTGCATTAATTTCTAATAATGGAACTCACTCTACAAGCATTATTTTTTGAAGTGATCATAATTGCATGAGGTGAAAAGAAGCTAAACACACCTACCAAAGGGGTCAAGACAAAGCTATTGTAGTAGATGAAGTTGTGGAGATAGAATCAGATGATGATGGCGGATGTGACATCTACCAATATGAACATCCTAAAGGATGTTTCCCTATCGAGTTACACTTGCAGGCGTCTGGGGTGTATGCATTGAATTCTATACTGGCAAGAAGGCAAGCACCTAGAAGATTTCCTTATCCTCAAGACAATCCAAATTAGTTTCACCAACAACAACAAGCTTATTATCTAAGTGGAGCTCCACCATAACTGTATGAGCAGTACTAGTAGTGGCAACACCCATAATCATGGGGTATGCCACCACCAAGGTAGTAGTACCCTTACAGGTAGCGCTTCTTGGCATTGAGCTATCCACTCATAGTGAACTCCTTTCTTAAGAAAGTGTTTCATGGATTGTAACTTATCTGTAATCTTAGCGATAAACCTATAGAAAAATGGTAATTTTCCTTGCAATCACCAAAGCTCCTTAAGGTTAGTTGTGGATTTAAACTTATCAGGATTGACACATAGTCCTACTTCAAATACTGCAAAGTCAAGCATATTATCAGTTTTGATGCTAAAGACATACTTCTTGGGATTAAGCCCAACCTCATATTTGAGACACAATTTCAACACAAGGTCAAGGTCATGCGCATGGTCACTGATCACTTTGGACTTAATGGCTATATCATCTACATAGTCATTAAGAAATCCTATCATATAGTCACTAAAGATATATGTCATCGCTCTTTAGTAGGTTGCTCCTACATTCTTTAGGTAAAAGGACATCATGGTGTAACAAAGGGTACCCAAAGGGATCATGAAGTTGATGTTCTAGATTAATCCTAATTTGGTTGTATCCCAAGAACCCATCCATGAAGGATAGTAAGGCATGTACAACTATAGTATCAATAAGTTGGTCAATCCTAGGCAAAGGGAAATAATCTTAGATTGTTGCCTTATTTAGGTCTTGAAAATTAATACATATACATATACTCCTATTTTTCTTAGAAACTACCACTATGTTGGACACCCATTCTATGTAACTAATACCTCTAATGAAACCAACTTGGTATAATTTTTTAATTTCATCACAAACTTCCAAGGCTAAATTTGGCCTAATCTTGCAAAATTTTTACTTAATTGGTCTAATACTAGGATTGAGTATGATGTTATGTTGCACTAGGCATGGGTCAAGACCTAGCATATCTTCATATGACCATGCAAAGACCTTAGTGTTTTCCTAGAGGACCTTGGTGATGGCTTAAGCTTGTTGTGGTTCCAGTGGTAAACTTAATTTAGTGTTTTCTCCTCACTGTTGTGCATTGTGAAAGGAACCTCAACTAGAGAGTCCTCCATGATATCACTAGCCTCAAAGTCAAGGGCTTTAACCAATTTTTTAGGCCATTCTATAGGTTTCTCTATTAAGGCTATGTGGTTGATTACACTTCCATGCTTAAGATTTATGCAATTAAGGTCCATACATCATTCAACATCACCATGAGGTCCACTTAGACTCAAAGGCATACTGAAGTGCTCCCAAATGTCCATACACTAATCTTGCATATCAATCATAAGTAAATTAGGTGGCACATGTGTGATAAAAATAGTAAACAATACCAAAATAAAGCAAAATACTCTAGCAATAGCCAAAATATATTAAGCTAAAGGCCAAACAAGGTTTAAGCAAGGCCCTCTAAAGGTTACTAGAGGTAGGTGAAGACAAATAAGGTGAAACAAAGGCTAAATAAGGTCAAAAAGGCCAAATGATGGTAGAATAAAATCAAATGAAGGATAAATTATGATCAAATGATGATCAAGCACCATTAAATAAGGTTTAGCAAGAATTAAACATGGTAAAAAAGGTCATATGGGATAGGATAATGTAGATGGGATGAACCAAGAGGCTAATTGTCATGGCAAAAAGCCACATGATAGCTGAACAATACCAAATGGGATCAAATGAAGCCCAAATGGGGATCAAATGAGACCAAATGACAACTTAACAATGATCAAGCACCCCCAAAAGATTTTAAGCAAGGCTTAAACATAGCCAACTAAGGCCATAAAGGTGAAAATAAAGTGAACAAGGTAAAACCAAGGTCCACTAATGTGGAATATACCTAAAGGATAGCCAAATAATGACAATTGATGTTAAATGAGACTTAAATAATGGTCACATCACATCACATGATGTTCTAAAGAGTAAACAAGGGCTTAATGATGTTTGATGGAGTAAATCATTGTCAAACCTAGTTCTCTAAGATCAAATGATGCCAAATGATAGAGACATTGATGAAATAAAGCTAAATGATGTTAAGATGAAAATATGAAGTCAAATGACATCAAATGATAGGGAAATGAAGGTCAATAATGTATCATGTTAGAACACTATGAAATAAGGTCAAATGGATCAAGGTAGAAAACATATGATAGAACATGATCAATATTTATCAATCAAGGTTAGATTTTACCAGTTTTAGGCCTTATCAAGACATGGTATAGGTCTAAAAGGTTGAAAAGTGAGTTTGGGCATTTTGTAAGGTTGTTTGGAGGCTGTTTGAAGTTTTAATTAAGATCTTTTCTTATGACTACATCAGGCCTAACTAGAACTACATTGGCCAACGTAGTTGGGATAGGTCCAAATGTAGTTGGTGATGAGTCATGTTCTATCAAGTCTTGTTATCAGACCCCTATTATCGGAACCCTAATACAAGACACCAAGTCTAACTCTTGTTATCAGACCCCTGATATTGGGGCTGCATTAACTAGGCCACATATATGGGGCCTCGTATATGCGGTTGCATTGACGTGACCTCATCAATGCATTCACCCATGTGTTGATGTGGCCCCGTTTATGCAAAGTCTATTTTTAGCTATAAATAAGCATGCACCCATTGCACTTAGGCATCTTTTGGATTAATTGTAGGGAAGCTCTTGCAGTTTGTTTCCATAGGAGTTAGATTATTTTCCCAAGTTCTTGCCCGCAGTGTGATGCTTGTAATTGTATGACACCTTTATTCGAGTGTGATGTACTTGGATGTGCACATGACTAGAAATAAAGATCAAGATTACTTCATCATTGTAGCATTTACTTAGTTTTAATTTTTTAATTGTTATTGTTAATTGTCATTGTTATTTATTATTTTCTTAATTAATATTTCTTTATCATCATTTACTATTCTTTTTGTTAACTGCGAAATGAGTACGACTTAATCACGAGCATTTAAGTGTGACTACTTGGTAACCCAATAGTGTACCTAGGATCTACACTTGGTAATCCCAGTAGTAGTTGTGCATGAGGTCCAAGATGTGTATGGATGATTAAGGAATGGATGCTCATCACACTTAGGCTAGCTTAGATTCGTTTCCTATTGCTTATTAGTTTAATCAAGATTATGTTCCATTGTTTCTAGGAGTAACACTAGTTTAGGATCACATCATACGCCTCACTTTGGACTAAACCATATGTGACAAAGAAAATACTAGTCCAGGTGGAGAGATAGCGAACTGCAAGCAACGTGTAACTATCTAGATACCACAACTAGCTTGTCTGCGGAGTTCGACTAGATCTTGCGTGAATGCTTGTATTCATATGGTTGAGTGTAGGGGTACCTCGCCACTCATCAGTTGGTGATATTAGATGATTTTCCAGGTTTTTTATGGCCAATTTTGAATTCTTGATGGTTTGTATGACTAGCGTAGTGGACTGGGATTAAAGATTGATGAGTTTTGACATTATTTTGATCCTTGGAAAGCTATTAATGATGCAAATACTAGTGACTACATTGGGATTACATTGCCTAGCATAGTCCCAACATAGATGCATGGGAAAAGTAGGTTTTTGGGATGCCATAGTTGATATTGATGTTCCATTAGCTTCCTAGGATAGCATAGGGTTTGGGAAAGATTGAATAGGCCATTTGGAACTCAACACAATGTACTAAAAGTGAATTTTTGGTACTTACACCTCATCACTATTCTGGCAAACATAGTTGAGGGTTTCTCTAGTGTAGTTAACCCAAACTCTAGGATTTCCATGTTTGAACATGACCAAACTATAGCTCGCTTCAAGATTTTAGGGTTCTAGGCTTCTTGAATCAAGTTTTTGATCATTTTGAGTGTTGTTGTGTTGGTTAAACTAGCTTGGGATGGGGACTACATTGGCTAGTGTAGTCCTAGGCCTACCTTAGCATAGATGAATAAAATTTGGCATTCCATGATCAAAACAAGGTGAAATTATCATTGGGAAATGTTGAGAAATGTTCTAGATGTCTTAAGTCAAATCTTAGGTCATTCAAGATGACAAGATACTAATTGCATTAATTCTTAATCATGACTACATTGGGACTATGCTAGGTAGTGTAGTCATGGCCTATTCTAGCATAGTAAGATGTGAATCTTATCTTTCAATGGATTTCTATAGTCAATCAACTAGGTTCTTAGGTTCCCAGGGTTACTGGTATCCCTATTTAAGGTTTTGACTTAGGATGGTCAATTTTAAAGGTTGTTTAGGCATTGAAATGATCATTTTCCATTTGTACTATGCTAGTTATCATAGTTAAGGTTGGTCTCGATGCAGATGAGGGAAACCTAACATTTCCATGGTCAAAACAAGGTGGAACTGTAGCTGGGTAAGGCCAAACAAGGTTTTGGATTTCTAACTCAGGTTCTAGGCTATCTAGAGTGTCAAATCACTAGTGAAATCATCCTATGACCATGACTATACTAGGACTATAGTGGTTAGCATAGTTCAAGCCTACTCCAGTAGAGTCACAAGATGAATTTTGAATTTTGGTAAAATTTCATTATCGATCAACTAGGTTTCTAAGTTCTTAGATCATTAGTGTTCAAAACAAGGGTTTCAAGCTAGAGATGATCAATTTTGATGGTTGTTTTAATTCTAGATTAATCCTACACCCTTGGACTATGCTGGCTAGTATAGTTCCAACATAGTTGATTAGTGCAGGCTAAGTTTTGTTGATTTTTGACTTGGTTGGTAGGGTTTAGTAGTCTTTGAATTCTCCAATAGGGTTCTAGAGTTGAGATGATGCTTTCAAAAGTTGATTTGACATATTGGTGACCTATTTTAGTGTTTTGAAAGTGGGACTACACTAGAACTACACTAGCCAATGTAGTTCCAAGCTTCTTTAGTGTAGTCCCAAGGTGGAAATAGGATTTGACCTTCTTTTATCTTACAATTTTTTAGTGCAAGGTCACTAGAGGTTCCAAAGAGTGTTAAGGTAGACATATGTCAATTTGGAGGTTATTTTTAGTTTTTAATTGTTCATCCTCTTCTTAATACATTAGGACTATGCTAGCTAGTGTATTCCTAGCCATCCCCAGTGTAGTTTGAAGGTGGGAGTATGAAAATTTCCATTCTTGATTGGTTTCCTTGAATTTTAGGCTTATTAGAGATTTTAGGGTTCAAAGTGTGTCATTGTGGAGGATATTTTTGGTTGTTGGTATTCATTCCTTGCTCAACTAAGCTAGGAATACACTAGCTAGCATAGTTAAGGTAGTCCATGCAAGGAAAATGATTTTTGATGCTTTTTTACTAATTTTGTGGAATTTTGGGGCTAATGGAGGTTTTGGTTAGGGTTTGGTGCATGATTTGATAATTTTGGAATGGGTCAAGAGTTTGGTTAATTGAGAATACATTATCCCATTTTTGATTATGTTGGCTAGCATAGTTAGGCTATTGGCCAACGTAGTTACTATAAGTAGTAGGTTTTGGTGTGAGTTTTGGCCTTCCTTGATGTCTAGTTTCCATCAATGCCAACACCTAGCTTCCCACTTTGGGCATAAGATTTTATGGCATGTATGGATATTTGGATGGTGGTTTTTTATAGTATTTGAGGTTTGAAATATATTTTAAGGTTTTTGGATGCTTAAACCCCAATGTAGTTACCATGGAAAACCTGAAAATCCAAGTGTTTTAGGATTTCCATTGGCTTGTTGGTGAGGCATCTAGTGGGCCCCATCATAAATTTGAATTTTTAAATGAACTAATTTCCCACTCACCTAGCATAGTCCCACTTTCTAATTGCTATCATGAAGTTAAGTGAAACTTGAATAAGCATTTTGGAAAACTAGGGTTTTGTTGGTGGGTGCATAAGTTTGGGATTGGTTTCCAAATTACAATTTTGCACAAATCATAATTATCTTACCACTCTTAACCTACAAAACCTAGAACTAGAAATATAATCTTGTTCTTGCCTCAACCACATCTATTTCTAGTGTAGTCTAGCCATTCCACCCTAAGGAGTAGGCATAGTTACAACAGGAGGCTCTAGAAGTGTGAAGGTTTTGTCAATTTTAGCATTACTTGTTCAAGATGTCAAAGAATAGGGCTGAACTAAGAATAATATAGCCTTGGAGAATACTAAAACTATTGCTAAAGATCTCTCCAACCTACCATATCCCTTGATTGATGAAGGTTCTTTTGCCATCACTCCTAGGTATACAACCTCTAATCATTTTGTAAGAACTTTTCTTTGTGTAGGTTTGTGTATTTGTTAAAATTGAATTTCATGAAATTCCTACACTAGATTAAATTTGTGTTCATGAAGTTTCAATATTACTTGGACTTTGAGGTTGTTCTATGTTGTGTTATAAATTTTGTTTTAATCAATTCTATGTGTTTTCTTCCCCTTTTCCTCCCAAAAGAAAAACCACTTTTGAATTTATTTTGTACAAAAATGGCTTAGAAATTTTAATTTTATGGCTATAGGGTTCTTGCATACTGTGTTTTCTTCTAACTAGTCTTTGAACCATTGAATTTTAACCTACAGTTGATTTTCTACGAAGTTTTCTGTAAGCTAGTGTATTGTGGGTTTCCAGTTTTTTGGCCATTTTTCATGTCACTTTGGTATTTCTTTTCACATCAAAAAAGTTAATAAATTTGTGTGTTTTCAAGTTTTTTTTAGTTTATCATTTAATAGCTCAAACAACTATAGAATCATTGAATTTGGATCTACAGCTAGTTTTCTATGAATTTTTTCATAAGCTAGCGCAAAGTTAGGTTTTTGGCTTTCACAGTCTTTTCTTTCATGTTACTTTTGCAATCTTTTTTCTACAAAAATGATTAATAATTTTTTATATTTTTAGGTTGTGGGTTTTTATTTTGGGATTTAATAGTTCAAATGGCTATGAAATCACTAAATTTGGATCTACAATTAGTTTTCTATGAATTTTCTTTGTAGATTAGTATATGCCAAAATTTCTAGTTTTTTGTGCCTTTACCCCTATGAAAGTGGATAATGTAGACATTTGGAAAAACATTTTAGCCAATGTCCTAGGTTCCTGGGGATTCCCTAAGGTGTTGGGGAGGATTTGGAAATAATTTTATTGGTTTAAAAGAATTTTTTGATATTTTTGATTAGTGATCCTTTATGCCCATTCTCTCTAGTTTCATGTTATTGTGCAATTTTTTTTTGAATTTGGTTATGGTCTTAGATTTTTTTAAAAAACATTTTCCAAGCTTGGGACTACAATGTAGATTCCCAATTTTTTTTAATTTCATGTATACCTAATTCCTAGCATTAGAAAAAAAATTTTAGTTCTAAACTATCATTTATGTTCTTGTGTAACCTTGTACAATTGTAGTTTTCATTGTGAAAACTACAAATTTCCTTGGCTGTACTGACAACATTGGTGTACTTTTTGCATTTTCATAGTGGTTTTTAAAGGTTCTTAAGGTTATTTACATGTTGGATTTTTGTTTTCAACAACCACTCGAATTTTTTTTCAAAATTTTTAG
>MNCI01011285.1:14581-27825 GCA_015680685.1 Gnetum montanum
CTATTTTAATTTTACAAAATTTTGCTAAAAATCCTAGTTAATAGTGAAATTANATTAAAATAGGTGTTTTTGTGATTTTTGTTATAGGTATAAGATAGTTTTTATGGTTTTGATAATTTTTACATAAAAACCTTTAGTATTTTATGTATATTCCACCATAAAACTACTATCTATTGTTAGTATGCTACTTGGTTTTACTTGGTCTTTCATGAAAGTTGTTCATAGATTTGCTTTAGTTCTAAGTGGTTAAAACTATAGATTTGGGTTCACATTATGTTGATTATTGATTAAACTTATGTTATTGGGGCACAGGTACCAGGTGACACTGGTGGCCCTAGTAGTGAAGATGGAAGTACTCCTCAACCTCCTCTAGGAGTCACTTAGTACCATCATTTGGTTATTATCTTTGGTTATCTCTACTTGTTACGATGTTGATCATGTTATTATGATGTTGTGGCTAGAGTTAGCCATGGATGTTTGATAGATAGTTTATTATTTTATGTATTTTTTAAACCTATTTCATGCTATAACGAACATTTAGACTATTATTATTTTTAAATTTTAATTTTGTTAATATGTTTTGATGCTTAACGTTTTATTCATGTTATATGTTTTACATTTTCATTCATGTTATAGGGCTATATTAGTTAAATAAGTAAAATCACTATAATGTAAAATAGGTTGTAAATGGTGATAAGAGGTTTGCTAGTTTTAGGCCATGGTGAACCTTAGGTTTTGCTAGTTTAAGGCCATGGTGGACTCTACATTTTTGAAAGGAAATTTTTTTATCATGTTTTTACGTTTTAAAATTTTTATGACTTTTTAGGTTTTAACATTTTTATGGTATTTTCATGCTTTATATTTAAAATAAAAGGCATAAAAGGTAAATTGTGAATGAAAGTGTATCTTAGGCTATGCATGAAGTAAAGCCAAATAATGTAAAACAAAGTAAAGCAAAAATGGTGTATGCTAATTGATGAGCCACGAGATATCCCTACGCTCAACCATACGAATACGAGCATACACGCATGATTTGGTCAAATTCTAAGGACTAAGTGCTTATGCGCCTTTATAGAACCTAGATAGGTTAGTCAATCATTGTCTTCCCAAGCTTACTTTTATATCATGATTGTATGGTTAAGTAAACTTGAGGTATATGATTTTTATATATTTTTTGATGTTTTATGTCCTAGTGCTACAAAGGGAGAAGTGAACTAATTAAGTAACTAATTTAATTTAACTAATCAACTATGATCTTACTAGTCCTAACACCAGTATATGTTCCCACTTGTCATACACATCCTAAACGAGTGTAACATTACTGGGATTATCAAACGCTAATCGTTACTGGGTTACCAAGTGTTCCATGCATGCTCGAAGTGGTCATACTAAGTGTGCTTACTTGGAAGAGTTAACAAGGTAAGAGAGAGAACATTAATGAACTAAGGAAAGCATTAAATAACTATAAATAACATTAAATAAGCTATTCTGAATGCTGCAAGATTTATCACAAAGTTCATCTTTATTTCCAGCCACAAGGTGTGCTCAGGTACAAAATGGTTGAATAAAGATCCGTTCACTTTATAACTTCTACTGTGGGCACTCAAAAATAATTCTAACTCTAAGGAAGGAAAACTACAAGAGTTCAAGTAAGGTACTAAGACTAACTATGCAAACCAAGCAAGCTTGCCTCTTATTTATAGGTGATGGGATGGGTCTCAACATCAGATGCTTGATATCACTTGGTGAGCTTCGATATCGTGGACCCAATATCATAGATGTGATATCATGGACCCAATATCATAGATGCGATATCGTGGCCTTGATATCATGGTTCATCATACCCCCATAATTGAATGAAAACTCGTCCTCGATTTCCTTATAAAACATTGGAAAGGTATGGGATTATTGATTGAATGACAACTAATGGTGACATGGGTGACAGACTCGAAGTGCCCAATGAATAGATCAACAAATATGTTACAGCATTGGTGTTCATAACCATTATGGTGAACACTATACATAGATGACATCTAAACCCTTATCTGACATCTTGAAGAGAAAGAGAGAGAAAAGAGAATGAGGTGCATTGCTGTCGATGTAAAAAATGTGCACTCTGTTATTTATCCATAGCCATGTGATGAAGCATGTTCCTTGCATAATTGCTCTCGCCCTAGTCCATCTTGAGTGCTCCCTCGATTCCAGTCCATTGTTCATATGGTCACCATCTGCATACACAACATAATCATGAATTAGCAAGGATAGATAAAGATACAATGTAGTTGATATCTTACCATGATATGAAGTACCTTGGCTGGGTTGTGGGTATGGTAGATACTAGGTTAGAGGCTTTTTAACTGATAACTACCCAAGGTGTAGGGTGAGATAGGTAATAGAATGAAAAAATTTGTGATAGGGCCCCCATGACTCAGAGCAAACCTCCAGTAGAAATAAGGTGGAAATACTGAAGGAATAAGAAATATAAGAGAAATAAAAATGGTGAAGCCAATGAAACAGATGTCATGGATGGGGATGAAACGAGAAATGGTTGATTGCAAAGAATGTTTAAGGGAAAGGACTTAACAATTGTACCATAAAGGAATGTCAGTGGGTCCTCCCCAAAGCAAGCTTATGCCTTTTATGCCTTGATAGACCCGCAAACCGAAGAGTCTGTAGGCTCTAGGAATGACGTATGGAACAATGGTTAAGAACTTACCCACAAGAAGTTACCAAAGATGAGCAATGCCTCAACCTAGATATAGACTAATCATAAAACCAACAATGAGATGGAATATGGAAAGAAATATTTAAGAAGAGGAGAAAATGGAATGGAATCCCAAGAGCAAGGTTGTGCAAAGTCCCTTGTGTATGATATGGTTACGGTGACTGAATAGAATTCATTATAAATCTGGATTTAAGAAAACCACATTCAGTGACCTCACATCAACACATTTGACCAACCTTTCCTCTTGAAGCAACAAGAATGCATTCATAGAGTCACCACCATTCCAAGGAGAGAAAGATAGAGAAGTAGGAAGTGAAAAAGAGCCTTAGTTATAGAGAACCTTCAGGCATGGGTAACATATCTTTCCAGTGCCATAACTAGTGTTTGTAGACCATATTTTGTTATTATGTCTAAGGGGTATGCTTTGAATTCTCACCCATTTTTTTTTTGTTTTTTCTTTATTGTGAGAACCACACCATGCAAAGACTTATTTGATTCATTTGACTTCCTGATGTTTGGTCATTGGTGGAATGGTGGAAAACCCATGAAAAGCATCCAAGTACCCAAGAGAATAGCCAACACAAGTGTGTTGAATCCCCTTGAAGTCACACCCTTTTCAACCATTGAGTCCTTCCTTGGTTTGAAGAATACCAAGTCACCACTTTATTAATAAGTTTATTTAGAAAAAGAGACAGAACATTTCCAAGACAAGAGAAACCATAGAGTTGAATAGAGGAATGGATGACATGGACTCATTGCATATTTTATCAAAAGAACCATATCTTAGTATCAACATTGAAAATCAAAGTTAAAAACCCAACAGTAACAATCAATATCGTTATAGTACAATGCCACCATGAGCACTTATTGTATGATGAATGAAAGTAAATCAAACAAAGAAATAGTAAAAAATGTGAACGATGGTGTAAAAAAAATAAGTAAAATTGAAAATATATGTAAAACAAAAATACAAAAAGAGTTAAGGGCTTAGAATGGTTAGCACTGGTGGCCATCTCCCCCATGACTAAGTTGGAAGGAGGAGATTCAAAATAATGAGCAAGCTTGTCCACCAATAGAGGTAGTATTGATACTGGTTGTTCTAGGCTCATGGAAAGGTTTGGTTTATTCAATGTTAACAAATAATTTCTTATTCAGGCTCTCAGGTTTGTAAATCTTTATGGTCCTTAAAGGAAAAGTTGCATGAATAATATAGGGTCCTTCCCATAGCATTTGAAATTTAGTGCATTGTGTCACATGTGTGAGGTTCCAATAAAGAACCTTATCTCCTAGTTGGTATTTAACTTTTCTAATTTTCAGGTCATAACATTGTTTATTAAAGGCCTTGTGCAATTCATTAGATGATAGGGTGACTAATCAGTTCTCATTTAGTAGGTTAAGGTTCATTAACTATTTTTTTGTGCTACATTGAGGTCAAGGTTGAGGTCACATGCCATGGATAGTGTACAAAGCTCTACCTGAATAGGAAGTGTTGGAAGTTTACCATACACTAACTCATAGGGAGAGTAGCCTATATGAAGTTTCCACATGGAGCGATATGCCCAAAGAGCATCATTCAATTTGGTGCTCCAATCTCGCCTATATTTGCTAACGGTTTGTGTTAATATTTTTGTAATCTCCCTATTGGTGACCTCAGCTTGACCATTTGCTTGAGGGTGATATGGTGTAGTTAGCTTGTGTTTCACTCCTAAGCATTGCATCAACTTTTGAAAAGTTGCACTTGTAAAATATGTACCATTATCTGAAATAAGTGCAAGAGGCATGCCAAACCTATTTACAATTTTTTATTGAACAAATCATGTAGCGGTAGATGATGTGTAGTCCATAACAGTGGCTGCTTCTACCCATTTTGTGAAATAGTCAACAAAAACAACAATGTAGGCTATTCCATTGGACATTGGTGTAATAGGCCCCATAAAATCAATTCCCCATATATTGAAGGGTTATAAAGGTTGATTCCATTATTGTGGACCCTCCATTCTAGTAGTCATTCCTCCATCACATTGGCAGCACTCACAAGATTGGATAAAATGATGATAATCCTAGAACAATGTAGGCCAATAATATCCTGCAAGCAGGATTTTAATGGTTGTTCATCTCTCTATGTAATGACCCCCATAAGGGCCCTCATGAGCATCTTGAAGAACTTGTAATTGATCTACATTTAAAACAAACCATCGAACTAAGCCATTAGGACATACCTTATAAAGGTGACTGTTGATTTCCATGAAATATTTTGCTTGGTGTAGAAATTGCTATTTCTTTTTAACGTCTAACTCTTGTGGTGTTTTTTGTGTAAGGAGATAGGTAAGAATGCTACTATACCAATTTATTTCCATGGTTAATTGATTATTTACTACACCTACAAAGAGGAATTCATCAAGAAAGTGATCAAAAAGTGGGTATTCATCCTCTTTGTTGTCCTATCTTAACTGAGATAAATGATCAACAACAACATTCTCGGTGCCTTTACGATGTATAATCATAAGATCGAACTCTTATAAGATTATGAGCCATCGTATGATGCAAGGGCTCACCATTGGTTTATTTAATAGGAACCAAATTGCACTATGGTCTATGTATACAAATACCTTATAGCCCAATACATAGTTCCTAAACTTATCTACTGCAAACACCACAACCATTAACTCCTTTTCTGTTGTGGTGTAGTTAAGCTATGCACTCGCAATAATTCAACTCACATAGTGGATGTAATAGGGTTTTTTTAGTCATCTAACTACATGAGTACAACTCCTAAGGCAAAGTTGGATGCATCAATCATGATGTGGAATGGTCTAGACTAGTTAGGAGCTTGTAGAGTGGGTGTTTCTACAAGCTTCTGCTTTAAGGTTTGGAAAGCTAGTTCACATTCCTTAGTCTATTCAAAAGGTACATCCTTTTTAGTTAGTTTAACTAATGGTTTCACAACCTTTGAAAAGTTCTCTATGAATCTTCTATAATAGCCAGTGTGTCCAAGGAATGATCGAATGTTTTTTACAGTTTCAAGTTGGCATGTGATTCCTTGGATGACTTTAATCTTTTTGGGGTCTACCTCTATCCCTATTTTTGAAATATTATGCCCTAATACTATGCCTTCCTGGACCATTAAATGGTTTTTTTGCTAGTTGAGCCTTAAATTAGTTTCAACACATCATTTTAGTACTTGCTTTAATCGGTCCAATGCTTGATTGAAGTTTGCTTCGTAGGTGGAGAAATCATCCATGAAGACTTCTATACCATTCCCTATTTGCTGTTGAAAGATACTTAGAACCAAACATTGAAACATTGTAGGAGCATTGCATAAGCCAAATAGCATTTTTTTGTATGAAAATGTCCCCCAAGAACTTGTGAATGTGATCTTGGCTTGGTCTTATGGTGCTATTTGGAGTTGGTTGTATCCACTATACCCATCCAGGAAACTATAGTAGCAATGCCCTGCAATGGTGTCTAAGACTTGGTTAACGAATGGCAATGGAAAGTTGTCTTTGAATGTTGCCTTGTTTAGTAGCCTAAAGTCTATACACACCCTCCATTTACCTCTCTTTTTGGGCATAATAACTAATGGAGTAACCCATTCGCTATCAGAAATGGGGTAGATGAACCCAGCTTTTAGAAGTTGTTCAATTTCTTCTTTAACCACTTGCTTCAGCTTTGGGTTCAATTGCCTTTGTAGTTGTTTTCAAGGCTTCATGGAGGGGTCAATGTAAATCCTATGTTGGCATATCCTAGGGTCTATTCTAGTTAATTTGGAATATGACCAAGTGAAGGCTTTCGACCATTTGCTCACCATTTTCAACAGTCTCTCTTTTTATTGAGGAGTGAGCCTAGCATTAATAATTACCAATTTTCCATTTTTGAGAAATGTATACTCCATACTGGTGGACAATGGTTTTAACTCAAGGAGCTCTTACTTCAAGTTGTCAGGGATTTCCAACTTCCCCCAGTTGATATTTTCAATGTTAAGACTTGGAAGTTGGTATGAACTTGCTCTAATGTGTTTATGCTATCTATGTGAGCACAAGTTAAACCCTTAGTTGGTTTAATGCATATAGTTGAGTTGCTCTCTTGGTCAGTTGTCAGCCATTGTATGCCTTCCTATCTTGTGGCTACCACATATAGGAACCTTTGTATGTTAGTTACTTATGCACATTGGTTGCATGCAAGCAATGTTACACATTGTACAAACTAGAACTTCTACAAGCAATTACACCTGGTGTCACTGTATGTGATGCATGGAACATTCTTCTTCTCAATCTTTCCAAACATATTTTTCTTTCATATCTCTAGGGAAAGATCACATATTCCAAGGTGTGTGTTAATTATGCTTACTCATTCTCTTCCCATTATGATTGGGAAGTCACCCTTACATTTGTTGACTTGAATCACTAGGAAGTTGACTAGATATGACCATCCACAAATAGTGATGATGATGTCCTCCACTAGTTCTAATGGGATAGTGATGGACTGGTCAGCCAGCTCTAAATGTATGTTACTCTTTTATAGTGGAGGTAGGTTCCAAGCTTTATACATTTCTTGAGAGATTAAGTTGACACCAGAACCTGAATCCAAAAGAGCTTTGCATAGTTCATTTCCAACAATTTGTAAATATATAAGAGGAATCCCAGGATTAGAGAATTTCCTAGAAAGATGTCCAACCTTAATCCAATCGGCAATTGCATGTGTCAAAATGACTGTGTGCATCACATGCGACCTTTGGTTTGAAGGAAGTTCTAAAGTTTCGAATGATGGTGAGGCCTTTAGAGAGTTAGCTACTTGTGAATGCAAGGACTTGGTTGAACTGTCGATTATAAAGAAAGGTCTCTTCTTCACATGGTTATCTGAACCAATAGTAGGATGAGGATTAACAGCCCTTGTAGCGTTACGTTGCTGTGGTTGGACAGGGAGCTCACCTTGCATGACTAGAGTAGGTGGTAATGGAGTTAAGGGTGGAAGAGATGAAATTGGATGAGAAGGATGGTATGTTTGTGAAACATCACCCCTACGAGAAGGAGTTCTATAATACTCATGGACTTGGTAGTGAGGTTAGGGAGTGACATGACCAGTGGAGTCATGTGGAGAGATTGGTTGCTGCATGTAGTATCTATACAGGTCGAGTTAACAGTAAGGGTACTGTTTACGTGGTGGTGGCATTCCCCATGATTGTGGGTGCTGCCACTATTGATACTTCTCATTTGGTTGTGGTAGAGTTCCACTTGAATAATACATCAAGGGTTGGTGGAACTGCCTTGGGTTACCTTGGGGATAAGGTAACCTTCAGGGTGTTTGTCTTCTATTTAATCATGGGTTAAGTGCATACACCCTAGACTCTTACAAATGTGAGATTATAGGACAACATCCCTTAGGATGGTCATATTGGCATATCTCACATCCACCATCATTGTCTATATCCAAATCCACAACCTCTTCGATGATGGCCACTTTGCCTTTACCTTTGTTATGTGCATATTCAACTTCTCTCTTTTTTCTCCTTTCTCGATCACTACCTTCCTCTTTAGAATTCTCTACTATTTTGAGAACTATTTGAAATCTATTATCTAGGGAGTCCCACATTTGGTCCACCTCTGCTGATACTTTCGATGCAATTTTTTGAATGGGCAAGGTTTTCCTATTCACCATCTCTTCAAGTGGTGACTCTTCTTCATCATCACAAAATCTAACTCCCTTCTTTCAAAGGGAAGGGTCTCTATTATATTTTTTTGCACTCTCTCTTTTTCTTAACTCACCTTCCTCTTTAGCAACTTGCTCCAATAATCTTTGTACTTGATGGACCTTAAGCTCAAATAGCCTTTCTTGGGCATAAGTCCCAAGGGTTCTTCACGTTTTGTGCCTAAGGCCATCTACGAGATGGCATAGTTGTTTTCTATATGAGTAACCATGGCTTGGGCAACGATGTAATAGTGCATAATATTAGCCCATGGCAACATCCAAGGGTTCATGTCCTCCTTATTTCCATCCTTGGATTTACTTTCGTAGGTTGGACACTCGTGAGTACATCTGATACTTATTTTTGAATAGTTCTAACATGGTATTCCATTGGTGAATGGATTCCGGTTCTAGGGATTGGTACCATCTTTTCATTTCCTTAATCAGTGTCCATGGAAACAATGTGAGTTTTTTCCACTCATTTTCTATGTTTTGCAAGGCACATGCATTGTGAAATGCTTGCAAATGATTTTGAGGATTAGTGTTGTATCCCCCTTCAAATTGTGGGATATTGTTCATGTCTAATCTTTTAATCCTACTATCTTTTTGGTGCCTTTTTGGGATTCTAACAGCCTCAGTTATATCTAGTATACTTCAGATCACAAGTAGGGGTTCATCTTGATCGTACTATCTAAGGCATCTATGATGCCTATGTTGTTCCCTACTTTTTCTCCTTTCATGATGAGTTTATCTAGAATGCTCTCATCCCCTTTCTCAATTTCTTTGTTAAGTATTCCTGTTTCACTTACCATTATCCTTAGGGTGTTTTCCCTTATAACTATGTCTAGATCTTGAAGAAGAGGGTGAAGGAGATGATGAAGGTGAAGAAGAAGGAGGACTATCACCATGATGGTGCCTACTTCCTTCTCTTCAATGGTCATGGCCTCGATCGCAGTTATGGTCAAAGTGTCCATCTTTGTCATGTGTTTGTGTTTCTTTTTCAAACCCTTTGTGTCCATCGACACTAGAATCTGGGTTATGGATAGTTGAGTGAAGATTTTGATACACCACCCCTTGATCGAAGTCAATGGGAAGAACATCATTGTGTGGGAGACTTCTTGAGGCAGGTTCATCACCCTCATTTTCACCTATGACATATGGGACATTTTGAGACAACTTTCCATTCATGGATTCATAACATCTCTCCTATTGTAGATCCCTTTGACGTTGTGCCTCTATGGGTCGATACTCTCTCGAGTCAAGATCATGCATAATGTACTCTGCCTGTAAGTGCTGCATACCAATTCATGTGAGAGCACAAAGAAGCATGCCTAGGACTAAGCGATTGGGAGGCAGCACTATGTTACCTTCTAAATCACACCAATGCAGTTGTTCATCCTGGTGGACGATAAAGGTGAAGTTTGATATATACTCATCAAGATGGACGTATACCACACAAAATTGTTGGGGGACTAGTGAATTATCATGTGTACTACGCCTCTGATTGTTCCCTCTATCAAACCTAGGTAGTGATCCACTCTTTTAAGAAGAAGGAGCCATAATTATCTATTCAGTGTGCAATACTTTTTCATTTCAATAATTGTAAGATAACCAACCCTAAGGGTTCATTCCAATGATGGGAAGATTTCCTAAGTTCTAGCTAGCGCACAAACAACAAAGTCCCTAGCAACAGTGCCAATGATGAGCAGCAAGGTATCCCTACACTTAGACATATGAATATGAGCGTACACGCCTGATCTAGTCAAATTCCAAGGACTAAGTGCTTATGCACCTTCATAGAACCTAGATGGGTTAGTTAATCATTGCCTTCCAAAGCTTACTTGTATAGCGTAATTGTATGGTTAAGTAAACTTGAGGTATATGATTTTTATATATATTTTGATGTTTTATGTCCTAGTGCTACAAAGGAAGAAGTGAACTAATTAAGTAACTAATTTAATTTAACTAATCAACTATGCTCTAACTAGTCCTAACACCAGTATCCGTTCCCACTTGTTGTACACATTTTGAACCTGTGCAACACTATTGGGATTACCAAATGCTAATCGTTATTGGGTTACCAAGTGTTCCATGCATGCTCAAAGTGGTCGTACTAAGTGTGCTTACTTGGGAGAGTTAACAAGGTGAGAGAGAAAACATTAATTAACTAAGGAAAGCATCAAATAACTATAAATAACATTAAATAAGCTATTCTGAATGCTGCAAGGTTTATCACAAAGTTCATCTTTATTTCCAGCCATAAGGTGTGCTTAGGTACACAATGCTTGAATAAAGATCCATTCACTTTATGACTCCTACTACAGGCACTCAGAAATAATTCTAACTCTGAGGAAGGAAAACTACAAGAGTTTGGGTAAGGAACTAAGACTAACTATGCAAACTAAGTGCATCCGCCTCTTATTTATAGGCAATGGGATGGATCTCAAAATTAGATGTCGGATATCACTTGGTGAGCTCTGATATCGCAGACCCAATATTGCAGATGTGATATTGTGGCCCCAATATCATGGTTCATCACCAATAATATTTAAATTAGACTAAGAAGGCTATAAGAAAATAAGGCTACATGGTTATAGGTGCAAGCATGAGCAAATTGTATGGGGAATACATTAATTGTGCAAGTGCTTTCTAATCTTTGCAAGATTAGGAAATGTGTATGGCCTAATTTGCACAATCCTATATTCTCCATTTCCTTTCCTAACCAAAGCTCTTCCTAGGGTGTGTTCATGAACCCATTGTTATCAGTTTTGACCTCTCCTGCTCTATTAGGCTTCTCAACCACATTGTTAACAATAGGAGCTTCTTCTTGAAACTCCACTTTAGATCCTTGTCCAATGTTAATGTTGTTAATCACCAAAGGAACTACACTATTTTCATGGATGATTATTTCACCTCTCTCATAAGGTAGATGAAATTCTAGGTGGATGGGAGAGGAAATAGCTCATAATTGAGCTCACTAAGGTGTCCCAAAATAAGATTGAATCTTGGTATATCTCCCACCACTAAGAAGTTGGACGTTGTAAAAAATTGTTCCCCTCCCACACAATGTAACAAAATGGAGCCTTTTATAGCCACTCGAGATCCATTGAAGGATTTAAGGGTAGAAGTTTAAATGTATTTCATGTGCTCCATTAGGCTTAAACATTTGATAATGGTATAGGGTATTACATTAGTTGCCACTCCATCTTCAAAATGCACCCTATGCACTTTGTATTATCCTACTCTTATGGTTATAAATAGAGAAGCTTTGGTTGTCTCACCATCCTAGGGGTTGATTTTGTTTCTTCCTTTAGTGAGGAAGGTACCATCACTACGTGGATGGACTCCTCACTAGTGGGGATTTCCTCACTAATGAGAATAGAATTTAACATCTTTACTAGCACCTTACAGTGAGAAATGAAGGCTATGACTAGGTCAAACAGGATAAGAGATGTATTTTATTACTTTAGAGACTATTTGACCTAGTCCATGGCATTAAGCACATCCTTATCATTGGTTGTCAATTTCTCATTCTTGTTATACTTAACTTTCTTCATGCACCCCAAGATGTGAACTTTCTATTTCAATTATTGTGGCTTGGTCTCTTTCCCTTTCCCTTATTCTTTGGTCTCCTCCTATGGTTGACTAGTTGAAGCAACCTAAGTATCAGAGCTCATTAGGATAGATGATATGGGAGTAGGCTTCGGTGGACCTACTTCCTTCCATGCCATGGCCTACTTGTTGTATTTTTTTTTAGGCTTTAATGCAAGCTTCTTGCATTGTGTACTTGATGATTTTTTGTTGTGGTTGTTTGATTAGGAAGAAGTTGTTGTGTTGGCTACCACTGGGGGACATTGTTCAGTTGTTGTAATGGTTGGTTTGGTTTCAATGGGAGGGGGTACCCTAATGACAAAAGGATCCTTGGGAGGCATAGGTGATGGTATCCTTACAACAAAATGGGACCTTGAGCTAGTTGAAGTTGAAGGGCCCCTATCGTTGTAAGAAGATATGCAAATCACGAGTGACTCTTGTGTAGGTCTAGAGCTATTAGTCACATTGAATGCTACTATAGTGTATGGGTTGTTATTGGAATTCAATGGATTCTTGTAGACCTACAAGGATTGGTTTTGTGATCTAACTAGGTTAGAGGCATCAAGGACTAACTCCCTATTATCTATCATCTTCTACAAGTCATCATTGAAGGCCAAGCAAAAATCAATGTCATGACCTAGTAGTTGATGATAGTGTCAAAATCAGTCAATTTTAAAGGACTTAGGTATTGATGGATCCTCGGTTGCAAGAGTAGGGTTCTTAGCAATTTCACATAGTCTATCATGCTACTTATGGGCATTCTTGGTCATTTTTTTGTATTGTATTCTTCCATTCTTTAATAGCTAGTCAAGAAGTTAAAATAGTTTTAATGGTACCCTAGTATCCTTAGACTAGTCTTTTCATTTGAAATTGAACCTCATGTTGCCTAACATAGATGCCTTGGATGTTGATGGTTGATTATTCATTGTGGGAGCCTTGGGGTTATTTGTTTTAGACCCTTGTGTTATTTTGTTTTCTTTGGCCAAAATGGACATGGCTACATTATTTTACCTTCCCTTATCCTTATCTTTTCAATTGTGTTGATTCATATATGCCATGTAGGTGGGGTCATGGCTAGCCTTTGTGGCATCCTGTATGTTCCTTGTTTAAGCAAAGGTAAGTGACCATAAGTCTAGGTAGTAGAGTTTGGAGTTAATGAAATCATTAACTTCCTCCTTGAATATGGTAAGAAGATGGATCTCAACTATGGGTTATGGGATCTTGTTTAGGAGAGCATTCCATCACT
>MNCI01011292.1:18416-38299 GCA_015680685.1 Gnetum montanum
CCCCCCCCTTCTTTCCCCGCTTTACCATACCCACCATGGAAGTAGTTGGAAGGCCAACATTGATGAGGTTTGTTACCAATTTAATGACCAGACCTATTTTATTGCTAGTTGAAAGCTATTTTGTAGTTTTTTGAAGCCAAAAATCCCAAGGAATCCAAAACTACCTTTATCCCCCTATAGCAGAAACCTTAATGTGGAAGCTGCAGGTGGTTTGGGTGCTAAAATTTCACAACATCTACTATGAATTTCTAGAGCAAAGCTAGCATGGAAGCCTTAATAACCATTTAATTTTTTCTGCCACATTTTTTGCCACTAAATTAACATTGGTTTCCATACCAACCAAATCTACTTTTCCCTCCTTTATGACAAAAGTTGGCAACCTACCAAAACCATCTTTGAAAACTACCAAGTTTTCATTTTATTCTTCAAACGTTTTTTCCTCTCTCCAATGTTGAAATAAGAAGGTGTGAGATTTCAATTCTGTCATCCCCCCTTCATTTCCCCCTACCATACCCAATGTACAACCAACTTGGAGGCCAACTTAGGTGAGGTTTGAAGCCAACGATTTCAATATTCCATTTTTGGTAAAGGCGTAAACCTTGCTTATCCCCCCACTTACTAATTATAGTAAGTACATCAATTTTTGCCATTTTTATTTCCTCTAAGAGTTCTTGAATTATATTCACTAGAATTTACTCCTATTTTACCATTTATAGCCTATTTTTAAGCCATTCTCAACACTATAGCCATGTCTTTCCAAAAGTCCACCAAATTGCCTTTCACCTTCATTGGCAAAGATCATAGCCAACAACCAATGAGGGTGTATAATCTCAAAGACACTATCATCATTAAGTGTAGGAAATATTTGAGGATCAGAGGGGAGAGTCTTGATTTTGCAACCATAAATGAATATTTTTATAACTTCATTTGTGCTAAAATATAGGCAAGCATGCTAATTCCATGAATCGAAGCTAAGGCCAAAAGGGAGTTTGAGCTCACACACAGGGATGGAAAGGAGTACATCCCTTCCTTGTATGACCAAATTTTTCTTGATGACATCTATTCTAACATCCTAGCCCAATTGATTGTCATGGAAGAGGAAGATGGCAAGCCTAGCTTTAAGGAACAACAAGCAGAGGAGGATGAATTTAAGGTAGAATCTAAGCATGAAAACATCTTGGAAGGACTATTCCAATGAACATCCCCCAAAGTCACAACACCTTCCTCTAATGCTTTTGTTTTCTACATGGGCATGGTGCCACCATCTTCCACTCATTCCTACCCTACTATGGTAGATCCCACACCAATTATAGCCACACATCATACTCAGCCAACGTCACAAACAACATCAATGTCATTTACAACATAGTCTCGATACATAAAATCATAAATGATGGTTTTTACCGCTACAAATCCATTAACTACACACATGAGGTTCACCATGGGACCCCAAGCAACATAGGGGTCACACATCCCATTTTTCCCATTTGTGCCTCAAGAAATAGCACAAACATCTTTTTCTTTGTTTGGCCCATAAGCCACAATCATAATGCAACCTTTTCCTTCTATCATGTTATGCATAACGAGGCCACAAGCCTTACAATAGATGCCACAACCTTATGTACAAACTTGCAAACTATAGGGCCACCAAAAGGCTTAGATCAAGCTTTCCAAATGATCCAAGACCTAATGGAGGAATCGAAGAGGCTTAAAGCCTCTATCGCACAAACTATCAAGATTATGAACTTCTACTAGGATGATCCCATAAGTCCTATAGTCCCATCCTTGACACTTCCTCCTAGTGTCCCCATTCTTCAATTTAGCTAATATAACAAAGAAGGTGATCCTAATACTCACCTTATTACCTTTCAATCTAAATGTTTACTCTTGCAGCCATGGTCTCATAACATCATGAGGATTTTCCCTATGTCTTTGACCAGGAAAGAACTTGATTGGTGTCACGCATTGTCTAAAGGATCCATATCCTCTTTGGAGGACTTAGTAGCCTTGTTTGTCAACTGCTTCAAGTATAACTTGAAGCCTAACACAATGCTTGACCAACTCATGAATGTCAAGTAAGGGCCCTTAGAACCTATACAAAAATTCATTCAATAGTGGAATGGACTACTGAATGAAATACCAGAGCCCATAGCTGAGGCCCTCTTGTTAACCATATTCAAAGGAGTAATTAATAACTTCATCAAGTCTAAACTCTACTACCTTGATCCATGATCTCTTAGCCAGGCATTCTCACAAACTAAAAATATAGAGGATGTTGTGGAGGCCATTCATGATCTAGCCTATATATCATATAAAAATTAATACACTTGAAGAAACAAAGAAAAAAGCAAACAAAACAACACTAACATAGCAATTATAATGAAAGAAACAAAGTCCATAAACCAAGGGCTGAAGGTCAATCCACCCAAGGCCCCCACCAATGACCACAATAACCAACCATAAAATTCTAGGACCACTACATTGACAACAAATAAAACAAACCTCAAAAGGAAGGACAGGTCTAAATACACTATGTCTCCATTAAAACCATCTGAGTCTACATTGTTATACCAACTATTAAGAAGTGGATGTATGCAACACAAACAAATGATCGAAGCTACTTGAAAGAAACACAAGCGACTATGCAAAATAGCCAAAGACCTCACTTGGGTAATGAAGGATGATCCCCAGCTGCCTAGGTACTTCAAGCTAAACCACTTCTACCATTATCATCAATTTCCTAGTCATGACACAGACTTCTACCTTGCATTGAAGGATGACCTACAAAGGATGATAGATAGGGAGAAATTGGTCTTAGATGCTTCTAACCTAGTTCAACTAGTCGATGTAGGTCTACAAAGACCCGTTGAATGCTAATGATAGCCCCTATGTTATTTCAGCATTCAACATTGATGACAATTGGAGTCATGCAAGAGAACCATTTGTGATTCAAGTACCCCTCTACAATGAAAGGGTTTCTTCCACTTCCCATAGCTCAAGATCCCCCTTTGTTGTGAGAGTACCATCACAAATTCCTTTGAGGAAACCTTTTGTCATCAAGGTCTCCCAACCCAATACAACCCAACCAAATTTCATAGCCCAAAACTATGTCTTAGTCAAAAGTATGCATAAATTTAGAAAAAGCATCTAAATTATGGAAAAAGTAAGCATAAGTTTAGAAAAAATATCTAAATTATGCAAAGCATGCATAAATTTCGAAAAAGCATCTAAACTATGCACAAAACTTAGCAAAAAAAGCATCTAAATTATGCAAAGCATGCATAAATTTGGAAAAATCATCTAAGTTATGCACAAATTTAAAAAGCATAATAAACTTAGAAAAAGCCATGCAGCTATAGTAAAAGCTTATTTAAAATAGAAAAATATTTTACTCTTCTTTTTTAAAAAATAAAGAAAAATTAAGAATTAGTTTTACATGTTCACAAAAAAAAACATAAGTTATACATATAAACCACTTCCATTTCCAAATGGTTAATGTACCATAACCATGATTTTTGCCTTAATTCACACAGCCATAAAAAAGAAATTCATAAAAAAATTTGTTTGAGCTCCAAAAAATTTGATTCCACCACCATTTGAAAGCTTAAATCAAGCCCTACGCACACATGCTTGGAAAATATTCAAACATTTGTCGTTAATGCAGGAAAAATTCATCAATTTGGACAATAATCCAAAAACGGCAAAACCATCCTTATTACACATGCTTAGTACAAAATTCATAGAAAATTCATTTTAATTCCAATTGGAGTGATTCCACCTCCATTGGAAAGCTGAAGCCAATTCCTACGCAAAGATGACTAGAAAATAGCCAAAACCTTTGCTGTTTTCTTAGAAAAAAATTCACAAATTTACATGAAATTGCAAAACAGCACAAACAACCTAACTGCTCAACGTTAGGAAAACAACCATAACATATTTATTTCAAGGTTAAATTAAATGAGACAAAAGCTAGAGAAATCTTAAACAAAGGGCTACACAGCCATAACCTTCAATTTTACAAATTTGCAACCTTTCTAAAAGAAAAAAAAATACATAATGCTCACTTTTTCATGCTAAAACTTCAAAAACGTCAAAGCCTAAATTTCATATAGCCATGGAAACAGTCAAAATAACTGAAAATATTGAAACCAATTAAAATTAACACCAAAATAATGAGGTAGGATTTTTGTAAAACTTATTTTTAACAAATTGTAAGGACTAGATCTAAAAAAATGGCCATATCCCAAAATTTTGGGAAAAAAGCATGAAACAAAAAGCCTTTTTTTCAAAATCAAATCTACAAAAGCTAAAACAATGAAACGACCATGGATCCATGTGGAAATGGCCAAAATAAGAGGTGGGATTTCATTAGAATTCTATTTTAATCCCTCCTCTAGAGTAGATCTGGAAAAAAGGCCCTAACACATGGAAAACAAAACTTAAAAAACCTTAGAAATAAGGCAAAAATAAGTAGAAATGCCTACCTTGGAGCAGTACTACAAGAAGCCTGGATGGAGATGGGCATGGGTACCTCTTATAGCTCCCAAGCACATTCATCCACCTTCTGAATCAATAGGTTTCAACTCTTTCCACCTTGTTGCTTTAACGCCATGATAGCCTCAACACTAGGAATAGCTGGAAACTGAGAAGGATGAGAGATCAACACTGGCTATGAGGAAGATGGGAGGCTTCCATGCTAATAATTAGTTGTTTCTACCACAAGAACCTCTACTAAAACTCTCCTCCAATGTGCAGTTGTTGTAGAATAAAAACTATGATGAAACCTTATGAGATTCCACAATAAAATCACATTTAAAACCTAGATGCGCAACTTAACACCCCAGCTGCCAATTCAGTGCACCATAACTACAAGTGCACTGAAGTGCAAGGGGGGAAAGTCTAGTTCACATTGTTTTTGGATGGAAAACAACTTCACTTTTCAAAATTTTAAAATTTTGGATTGTGGGCTCCACCCTACAGCTTCATTCTTAACTAAAACTTGCATCAATGTTGATATTTTTGCCAATTTTGACTCTTAAAACCTTATTGATGAGTGGCGAGGTACCCCTACACTCAACCATACGAATAGGAGTGTAGCATGCATGATCTGGTCAAACTCCGCAGACTAAGTGCCTACACGCCTCATGGAACACTTAAGGTTAATCATTCGTTGTCTTCCCAGACTTACTTGTAGTTGTCATGGTGTATGGTTAAGTAAGTCCGAGGTATATGATTTTTATAGTTTTTATGTTTTATCTCCTATGTTATTGAGTTGAAGGGTTGAGAAACTAATTGCTAATTCTAACTAATGAACTAAGTCTAAATTACCTAGCATCAGCATCTATTCCCACTTACCATACACACCCTGAACCGATGCAACTGTGGCTACCAAATGCTAATCGTTGCTGGGATGACCACGCGTAACGCACATGCTCGAAGTGGTCATACTGAGGCACGTAACTAGGAGGAAAGGGTAAGAGAATCTAATCTAGCCTAAGTGCGATGAGCATCTGTTCCTTAATCATCCGTACACATCTTGGACTTCATGCACGACTACCACTGGGATTACCAAGCGCAGATCCTAGGTACGCCACTGGGTTACCAAGTAGTCACACTGAGATGCTCGTAATCAAGTCGTACACATTCCACATTACTAGGAGAGAAGGGTGAGAGAGAAAGCAGTAAATAACATTAAATAAAATCCTATTCCATGCACTACAAGGTTTATCTAGGAAGTTCATCTTTATTTCCGTACACAACTTGTGTTCAGGTACAATGTTGCTCAAATAAAGATCCGTTCACTTTAGAACTCCTACTGCGGGCACATGGAAAATATTCTATCTCTAGAGTGATCAATCTACCAGAGTTTCCCTACTGTCTAGCCTAGGATGGAAAAACAAGGAAGAGCCACCTCTTATTTATAGATATGATGGCGCACCGCGATATCACGTACGCGATATCGCATGGGATGCGATATCGTGTCCCATGCAATATCGTGTCTCATCATACCCCCATGACTGAATGAAAACTTGTCCTCGAGTTCCTTACAAAATATTGGGAAGGTATGGGATTATTGACTGAATGGAACTAATGGGATGACTTGTGAACGGATCATCATTACAATACTTGAAAAAACTGGTGTTCATGACAATAAGGGTGAATACCTTATTACATTGACATCAGGCCTCATTTGGCAGCTGAGAAAGAGAGAGATAAGGAAGTGTTGCTGCTGCCAACGCCAATATTGCGCCTTTCGTTGTCCATCTGTAAGCATGATGTCCATCTTGCTCCTTGCGTAGCTGCTTCAGTGCTGCTCCATTCCAAGTGTTTGCTCCAGATCCAATCCGTTGTTGTATGATCGTCATCTGCACACACAATACAATCTTATATTAGCAAGAGTAAATGAATCATCATGTAATGAATACCTTGCTTTGGTGTAAGTCCATTGGCTAGGTTGTGGTATGGATGATATGGATCTAGAGATATAATATTGATGACTACCGAAGGTATAGAGGTTAGGAAAAAATTGAAAAAATTAGGGCTAGGAGAAAATCGAAAAAATCAGGCCTCGTACCCCCATGACTAATCGCAAACCTCCGACAGCATTAGAATGGAGAAAGAAAAGGAGTAAGAAAGATAGATAAAAAGGGACAACTATGGCATCGATGAAATGGATGTCAAGATGGAAATGAACAAAATAAAATTAATTGCAAAAATGTTAGGGAAAAGAAGTTAACTGGTGCACCAAATAGGAATGTCAGTGGGTCCTCCCCAAAGCAGGTTCATGCCCTTAATGCCCTGACAAACCCACATTCAAAGAGTCCGTAGGCTCTGGGAATGTCATTCGGAACAAGACTTAAAGTCTTAACCACAAGAATTTACCAAAAAGAATACAATGTATCTACCAAAATATATACACTAATGATACAATCAGCAATGAGGTGAACAATGGAGAGAAGGGTGGAGAGCAGAGAATGGAATCCCGAGAACAAGGTGGTGTACAGCCCCTTGTGTATTTTATGGTTAAAGTGACTTAGCAAGTCCCATTCCAAGTCCGGCCTCAAACCAACCACATTCAGTGACTTTGCATCAATGCATTCGGCCAATCCATCCTCTTGAAGTAACAAGAATGCCTTCTCTAAGAGCCACCACCATTCTGATGAAACAAGGAGAGAATGGGAAGTGAGAAGGGCCTTAGTTAGAGGGAACCTTTTGTTTTGAATTCCATAACCAGTGCTTGTAGCCCATTTGATTATTTCGTCTAAGGGGTGTGCTTTGAATTCTCACTTTTCTTTTTCTTTTTTTTTTGTTTTATGTGTTTATGCATGAGAACCACACCATGCAAAGACGTTGTTATTTTTATTGCTTAGCTTCCTGATGATTTGGTAACATCGAAACAGTAAGAAAACCCAAGAAGAAAACATCCAAGCACCCAAGAGAACGACCAACACAAATGCATCAAGTTCCCTTGAAGTCACACCCTTTTCGATCCTTGAGTCCTTCCTTAGTTTGAGAAAAGCCTGGTCACCGATTCGTTAAAGTTCTTATTAGAAGGGGACTGTACATTTCCAAGCCGAGAGAGACCATAGAAACTGGTGGATGGATGGATGAAGTGATCTCATTGCCTACCATATCAAAAGAAACATACCTTAGTATCAACACTGTGACTTAAAGGTAAAAACCAAACATTAGCAATCAATATGAAAAATAGTTCATACCATCGTTCCAAACACTTATTGGGTGACAAACTTACACGATGGATAACACACACACATGCACACACACAAAAAATGGAAAAAGTGTATAAATGATGTTGTAAAACAAAAACTAGAAAAGTTGAAGAAATTTGTAAAACAAAAACAAGAAAAGTTAAAGAAATTTGTAAAACAAAAATGGGAAAAGTTAAAGAAATTTGTAAAAAAAAATGTGTAAAACAAAAACGTGTAAAACAAAAATGTGTAAAAAAAACTTAAAAAGAATTGAGGGCCCCAAATGATTAGCATAGGTGGCCATCTCCCCCATGACTGAGTGGAAAGGGAGATATCCAAAATAATGAGTGCCTGTTTGATTTTTTAAGAAGTGTCCAACTTCTCCCAATTGATGATCTTAGGTTAAGGGGTGGAAGTTGGCGATGCCCATATTACAAGGTGTTTATGCCTTCTTTGTTGGCATGGTTTTTCTCCTCAGTTCATTCCATGCATATTGGGTTGCTCTTTTTAGTAGCTGTCAACCACGGGGTGTCTACTACTTTTTGTGTGGTTGCTACATATATGCATCTTTTTCTTACATATTCAAGGGCACACCTGTTGCATGGAGGAGATGTTGTGCATTCCTCCATGTCATCACCCGATGAATCACTATATGTGATGCATGGAACTTTTCTCTTCTCGATCTTTCCATAAATGTTTATCTTAGAAATTTCCAAGGAAAGATCGCGAATGCCTAGGCATGCGTCTACTGTGCTCAGCCATGTTCTTCCCATTATAATTGGGAAGTTCCCTTTGGCATTTTTACCTTCAATCACCAGGAAATCAGTTGGGTAAGACCAACCACACACAGTGGTAACGATGTCCTCCACCAAGCCCAAGGGGATGGTGATGGACTGGTCTACCAACTCTAGTTGAATGTTGCTCTTCTTAAGTTGGGGCAAGTTCCAGGCTTGATACATTTCTCGTGACATTAAGTTGACTCCGGAACCTGAGTCAAGAAGAGCCCTATGTGGTTCATTTTTGGTGATTTGTAAATAGATTAAGGGACTCCAAGGGTTAGATAGTTTCCTAGGAAGGTGGCCTACCTTGATCCAGTCAATTACGGTATGTGTTAACATAACTGTATGCGTTAAGCTCTGATTTTGGACTGAAGGAAGCTCCGAAGCTTTATTTGTCGGAGGAGTGCTCACAGACTCAACTGCTTGTTGTTGTGAGAGCTTGTCTGGGCTTCTAGTTTTGAAGAAATATCTTCTCTTTTTACAGTTGTCAGAACCAGCAGCAAGTTTAATGTTTACTACTCTCATAGCATGGCGTTGCTGCGGTTGAGTAGGGAGTTCCCCTTGCATTGTTGGAGCAGGAGGTGTTGTGGGAACTATTGGTGGAAGAGGTGTGGATGGAGTAGGAGGATGGTATGGGTATGGAGCATCTCCCAGAGGATAAGGAGTCCTCCTAAAGTACTCCTGAACTTGGTAGTGACGTTGGGGAGTTGTGTGATCCATAGAGTCACTTGGAGAAACTGACTACTGCACATAATAACCATAAGGATCGGGCTACCGGTAAGGGTACTGTTGTCTCGGCAGTGGCATCCCCCATGATTGTGGGTATTGCCACTGCTGATGCTACTCGATGGGTTGTGGTGGAGTTCCACTTGGATAGTACGTTAGTGGTTGGTGGAACTGCCTTGGGTTACCTTGTGGATAAGGTAACCTTTGGGGTGTTTGCCGTTGGTTAAGACTTAGATTAAGTGCATACACCCCAGACTCCTATAGATGTGAAATGATTGGACAACATCCCTTAGGATGGTCATAGTGGCAGATCTCACATCCACCGTCATCATCTATGTCTGATTCCACAACCTCATCGAAGATAGTAATTTTCCCCTTACCCTTGTCATGTGCAGGGCCTAAATCTCTCCACTTTGTCTTACCTATGCCACTACTTTGTTACTCCTTAGACTCCTCTACAATCTTAAGGACAGTTTCAATTTTACTATCTAAGGAGCTCCATACTTCTTCTAACTTAGCTGATACTTCTATTGTTAATTTCTAGAGCAGCAAGGTTTTCCTATTCATCAACTCTTCGATTGGTGAATCATCCTCTTCATCACAAAATTTCACTCCCTTCTTTCGAAGAGAGGGATCACGGTTGTGTTCTTCCGCACTTTCCCTTTTTCATAGCTCCCCTTCTTCTTTTGCTACTTGTTCCAACAAGTGATGAACTTCATGGGATCTAAGTTCTGATAATCGTCCTTGGGCATAAGTCCCAAGGGTTCTCCTAGTCTCATACCTTAGCCCATCTACGATGTGGCGAAGTTGATCCCATTGTGTGTAACCATGGCCCAAGCAACGATGTAACAATGCATAGTAGCAGCCCATGGAAACATCCAAGGGTTCATAAGTACCTTGCTTCCATCCTTGGATCTTTTTACGCAAGTTAGACACCTTGGAGTACGTCTGATACTTATCATTGAATAGTTCTAACATCGTACTCCAGCTCTTGATGGTTTCCAGTTCTAAGGACCAGTACCAACTCTCTGCTTCTTTGATGAGTATCCTATAAAACAAATTCAGTTTTTTCCACTCATTCTCAATGTTTTACAAGGCACAAGCATTGTGGAATGCCTGTAAATGACGTTGTGGATCAGCGTTGTATCCCCCATCAAAGCATGGGATGTTGTTCATGCCTAAATGCTTGATCTGACTATCTTTTAAATGCCTTGTGGGAATTCTTACTGCCTCCATTATATCAAGCATACTTCAGGTTGCAAGTAGGGGTTCGTCATGGTCGTCTCTTTCATGATGTCTATGATGTCTTCGTTGTTTCCTACTTTCCCTTCATTCATGGCCTTGTCCTTGCTCTCGACTCTCTCATTGAGGTCTCTCATTTCTCTTACCTTTATCCTCTTCATTATGCTCTTAATGATTGTGCCTTGATGTGGAAGGAGAGGGTGAATGATGTGAAGAAGGGGAAGAAGAAGGAGAACCATCACCATGACGATGTTTCTATCCTTCTCTTCTATGGCTTCAGCCCCGATCGTGATGACGATCTAAGTGCCCGTCCTTGTTATTTGTTGTTGTTCCTTCTGTGAACAGCTGGTGTTCACGAGTATCAGAACCAGGGTTATGTATCATGGATCATAGGTTCTGATACCCCACCTCCTCACTATCATTAGGAGGGGGAACATCTTTTGATAGCGAACCAATTATAACTGGTTCACCATCTCTAGTTTCACTCAGGACGTGTGGGACCTCTTTGTCCTTCAACAGTGTATGTTGGCTCTCCTACCTTGAGTCCCTCATACATTGTAAGGCTGTGGGATGGCAATCCCTCACATCAAAATTTTCTACAATGTATTCAACATATAATTCTGTCATGCTAATCTATGCCAAAGCACAAAGAAGCATGTTAGGGACTGCATGATCCGGGGGTAATACTATGTTACCTTGCAGATCTCTCCAACGCATCTATTCATCTTGATGGAAGATAAAAGTAAAATTAGGAACATACTCATCGGGATGAGTATATTCCACCCTATATTGCTGACGAATTGGCGGATTTAGGTTATGTGTTTTTGATTGCCGACTATTCTTTGTATGATCCCTAGGTGAAGTGCTCTTGTGAGAAGAAGAAGAAGACATGATGTCTTATTAGTGTGCTATTTGACCATTATAAATTTTCGTTTGCTTAACCCTAAGGTTCGTTTAAGCTCCCAACGATGTGAGTAATATCCTATGTTCTACTATGCGCACAAACACTTAGTCCCCGGCAACGTCGCCAATGATGAGTGGCAAGGTACCCCTACACTCAACCATACGAATATGAGCATAGCACATGCAATCCGGTCAAAATCCATAGACTAAGTGCCTACATGCCTCATGGAACACTTAAGGTTAATCATTCGTTGTCTTCCCAGACTTACTTGTAGTTGTCACGGTGTATGGTTAAGTAAGTCCAAGGTATATGATTTTTATAGTTTTTATGTTTTATCTCCTATGTTATTGAGTTGAAGGGTTGAGAAACTAATTGCTAACTCTAACTAATTAACTAAGTCTAAATTGCCTAGCATCAGCATCTGTTCCCACTTACCGTACACACCCTAAACTGATGCAACCATGGCTACCAAATGCTAATCGTTGCTGGGATCACCACGTGTAACACACGTGCTCGAAGTGGTCGTACTGAGGCACTTAACTAGGAGAAAAGGGTAAGAGAATCTAATCTAGCCTAAGTGCGATGAGCATCTATTCCTTGATCATCCGTACACATCTTGGACTTTGTGCACGACTACCACTGGGATTACCAAGCATAGATCCTAGGTACGCCACTGGGTTACCAAGTAGTCACACTGAGATGCTTGTAATCAAGTCGTACTCATTTCGTGTTACTAGGAGAGAAGGGTGAGAGAGAAAGCAATAAATAACATTAAATTAAATCCGATTCCATGCACTGCAAGGTTTATCTAGGAAGTTCATCTTTATTACCGTACACAACTTGTGTTCAGGTACAATGTTGCTCAAATAAAGATCTGTTCACTTTAGGACTCCTACTGTAGGCACATGGAAAGTATTCTATCTCTAGAGTGATCAATCTGCTAGAGTTTCCCTACTATCTAGCCTAGGAAGGAGAAACAAGGAAGAGCTGCCTCTTATTTATAAATATGACGGCGCACCATGATATCGCGTACGCGATATGGCAGGAAACGACGCGATATCGCGGCCCATGCGATATCGCATCTCATCACTTATGGCAACCTTAACCTCATGCGTCCACACTAGGAATACCATGTCTAGTGTGGAAAAATGTCTATTATTTTTCAAAATCATTAGAATTACAAATATTTTTCTATTTTTGGTAACCCAAACCTGCCTTTTTCAACTCCAAGTTTCCAAAAGTGGATAAGACATGAACAAACCTAGACACCATGGGTCTCCACACTGGGCCAGCAATGCCCAATGTGGAAGAAGAGGGGTAGTGCCCACTCTTACCCCACAACACCCATCTAGCATAAGTTTGATCCCAAAATGAATCCCACATGACCTAGAATCCCTCCAAGCATCTCCGGCAGCCTAGGAACCCCACCAAACCTACTCAAAAGTAGTCAAAATTGGTTGAAATATGGGATTTGGTGTTTTTCATGCTAGGGGAGGCTTCTTCCACACTAAGTGTCTCACTCTAAACATGGATAGATTGAGGGAAGCCAAAAATAATCTATATTGATTACCTAATGACCATTTCTTGACGCCTAGTGACCCCTAGACCTTGCTAGAAACCTCTAGAGCTTCCGAAACCTCCAAAAGTTGTTAAATATGACATAAAACTACCATCCCCCTCTCATCCACATTAGGGCCATCATTCCTAGTGTGGAAGAAAAGGCTAAGATTGCATGAGTCACATAAAAGCCTCCTAATTATCAAATCTTGACACCCAACATTGACCGTCAACACCAGCAACCCAAAATGTTGACATACATGGTCTATCAATTGTCAATTTGGCCTAGATCTCACTTTATTCATTGCAAGAGACCTCTTCCATTCTAAGCCTTACATTCTTAGCATGGATGGAAAGGGAGAAGCTTGAAAACCCCCTCACAAACTCCAAAATTGACCAGATCTGTATCTTAGGCAGCGATGGCCAACACTAGCAACCCTATGAACACTCATGCATAGCTAGATTGATCATAAAAGGGTTAAAAAGCTTTTCCCCCACATCCCCCTTCCTCCCAAATTTCCATGTTAAGCCCTAGCATGGAAAAAAGGGGGAAAGCCCAAAAATTGCAAAATGACCCTTGAAACAACCAAATTTTACCATCAAATATCAACATTCAACACTAGCAACCTTAGAAGCCTACATGTATAATTGAAAGTGATCATAAAGGGCTAAAACGCTTTCCTCCCAATTTTGAAAACTAAGCATGGAAGCCCTATCATGGAAAAATGGGGGAAAGCCCAAAACCCACTCATCAACCTTCAAAAAAGTAGAATTTTGAGACCAAGCATTAACCATCATCACTAGCAACCTTAGGGACCTACATGCATAATCAAAAATGAGTCAAAAAGATAAAAATATATTTTGGCCTAGTTCTCCATGCTAAGCACACTATCTCCAATGTGTAAAAACAGGGGGAAGCTCAAAAACCACTTGGAAAACCTATAAATTAACTAGTTTTAACTACAAACCCTAATGTTCAACCCTGGTAGTCCCAAAGGTTGACATGCATGGACAACTCAAGTCAAAACTGGGCTAGATCTGAGTTTTATGGTGCCTCCATGATGGGGATCCCCCTCCATGCTTCTCAGCATGGAAATTAATGAGAAGACCCATTTGGGATCCATAACTACCTTAGAACAATATTAATTGAACTTACATGTGCTTTAGGACCCTGCCAACATCGTTTGGAGCCTTCAAACCTTAAGAAACTAATGTTAGAAGGCCAAAAATTGATTCCTCCTAGTCTTCCATGCTAAGCATCCCAATTCTAGCTTGGTAAAAAGGGGCAAAGCCCAAAAATTCTTAGAAATACCCAAAATTACCAAAACTTGACATGAAACCCTAGTCCTCAAACCCGGTAGCCACAAAGGCTAACATGCATAGTAAATTGAGTCAAAATTAGCCTAGATCTGAGATGTGTAGTCCTTCCACACTAGGGATCCCTTTTTCCATGCTAAGGATAGTATCTACAACGTGAAAACTCAAAAGGAAACTTTTTTTGGACTCCCAAACACTTCAGAATGACATTAAACAACCTTTCATGCAATCTAGAACCTTGGCAATAGCCATTGGAGCCCTTAAATTTTACGAGACTGATCCTAGATGGTCAAAATGTGGTTCCTCCTAGTTTTCCATGCTAAGATCTCCATTCTCAACATGGAAAAATAGGGGAACCCCAAAAAAACCACTTAGGTTTAACCAAAACTGCTAAATTCTGGCATGGATCCATAGCCCTTTACCCTAGCAACTCTAGGAGGTAACATGCATGATTGATTGTGACCTAAATTGGTCTAGATCTAAGATTCTTGCTTCTTCCATGCTAAAGTAATTTCCCTAGTGTGGAAATATGGGGGAAAGTTGCTTTTCCACTTTTGAAGGCAACATGGCACTCTTGAAGGCCAAAGATCTACATTGAAGAAGCCCAGGATCCCATAGCTTCAAAATTTTGTTTGTCCAACCTCATCTCAACCTCTAAAACACAGTCCTTCCATTCTTCCACAATGGAGTAACTCCCCCAGCATGGAAATATGGGGGAAGACCTTAAGTACTCTTAAACAACCTTCAAACAAGCTTGAAATCAACCAGAAACTTGTAGAATCAAAGTCTAAAACCCTAGGGGCCTAGAAACGTGGTCAAAGTGCTCCTAAATCACTCTAAATTCATAAAACAAGTGTCTCACTATTTTTCCACATCTAGGATAATGTGCTTAGCATAGAAAAAGGGGAGGGGGAAATCCATTTTGACACATCTTGACACTTAAAATTACCTTAAATTACCTCAAAACAAAGCCAAGAGATGCATAAGTTCTAGATCTAGACTCTAGCTAATTATTTGACCATGTTTGACCTCATTTTTACTTTGATTTTGGTTCTCCATGCTAAACCACCACTTTTCCATGCTACCCAGCATGGAAATAAGAAGGAAAAGCTTCAAGACCTACTTTTTGGCCTTTACAAACCTTTGAAGTGCCCAATTTTGATGGATTTGACCATGCACTACCTTGGGAAGGTTCTGGAACCTCAAATTTGAACCTTTGCACGCCCCCAAAACATATTTTCCTTAGTTTCCACACTAAGGATCCTTGTTTCCATGCTGAGCTTAGCATGGAAGCCTCAAAACACTTGATTTTTGGATCCAAACAACCCAGAGATAGCCCTAATTGATGCCTGAACTCACCTAATAGCCTTGTAGCCCCAAAACATGGCCTGATAAGGCCTAAAATTGGCAAAACCTAACCATGTTTTACCTATATTAGTCCAATTTTATCATATATAACCTATTTTTCTTAATTTTATCCTATTAAGTAATGTTTTGGCTTATTTTTGGACTTATGTTGCCTTGATGACATGGTTGACCTTCTATAGCCTCTATAAAGCCTTGTATGTTTAGTATTTGTCTTATTATAGCTCTATTTGCCTTTTTTTGACCTTTAAATGGTATCAAATATTAGGGTTTGACTTTTCGTAGACACCATTTAATACCACATGACCATGGCATGCTAAGGCCTTAAATTGGCATAGTCCATCAAGACTATAAACTGGCATCATGGCTTGCTAAGGCCTAAAACTAGCAAAATTGTGGCCTTTATTGAATATTTATAGCATTATACTTCCCCTTGTTTTACCTTTATGTGATCTTTGTTTGCCTCTATTGCACTTTTCCAAATTAACCTTATCTCATTGATGACCTCAAGTGGCATAAGAGTCTGGTAGACCACATAGCCTCAATAGAGAAACCTCTAGAATGGCCTAAAAACCTAGTCAAAACCTTTGACTTAGAAGCAAAAGACATAACCAGAGACTCTCTAGTTGAGGTTCCTGTCACAACACACAATGGTGAGGAGAAAACCCTTAAACTAAGTTTCTCACTAGATCCTCAATGTGTCCAAGACATCACCAAAGTCTTACAAAATAACATTAAGTTATTTATCTGGTCATATGAAGATATGTTAGGCCTAGACCCACATCTAGTCTAGCACAATATCATACTAGATCCTATCATTAGACTAGTTAAGCAAAAAGTGCACAAGATTAGACCTGATTTGGCATTAACAATTCACGATGAAATCTCAAATTTCTACCAAGTAGGTTTCATTAGGACTATCAATTATGTAGAATGGGTATCCAACATAGTGGTAGTTCCTAAGAAAAATGGAAGTATCCATACTTGCATTGATTTTTGAGATCTAAATAAAGTAACTATCAAGGATGACTTCCCTTTGCCTAGTATTAATCAACTTATTGATACTATAGTCGGACATGCCTTGTTGTCCTTTATGGATGGATTCTTGAGATATAACCAAATTTAGATCAACCAAGAGAACCAACTTAGCATGACCTTTATGATCCCATGGGGTACTTTTTGTTATATCATGATGCCCTTTGGCCTTAAGAATGCTAGAGTGATATACCAAAGAGCCATGACCTATATATTCAGTGATTAAATTTTAGGTTTTTCTTAATGATTACGTAGATGACATAGCCATGAAGTCTAAGATAGCCAATGACCATGCTAATGACCTAGATCGTATGCTTAAATGATGCCTCAAATATGAGCTTAGGCTCAATCCTAGAAAATGTGTCTTCGGTGTCAAGACCAGAAAGATGCTTCGCTTTGTAGCCTTTGAAGCAGGGATATGTGTAGATCTTGATAAGGTTAAGGCCATATCCAAATTAGCAACACCTACCAACCTTAAAGAGCTTTGGGGATTACAAGGTAGATTACAGTTTATTTGTAGGTTTATCACTAGGCTTACGAATAAGTTACAGCCCATGCAACAGTTGCTTAAGAAAGGAGATCACTATGAGTGGATGACCCAATGCCAAGAGGCCTTTGAAAACCTTAAGCAAGAGTTGATACAACTACCAATAGTATATCCTCCATAAGAGGGAAAACCATTTTACATTTATCTCACCATCTCTAATACATCCATTACCTCTCTACTTTGTCAGAAATGTGATGATGAAGCAGAAATGTCTATATACTATCTTAGCCACATGTTAGTAGCCCACAAGACCCAATACACTGAGGTGGAGAAGTATTATCTAACACTAGTCTTCTCTTTGAAGAAATGGGGATACTACCTCTTCAGAAGCCAAGTCAATGTAATTTGCAAGGACACATACTCAGAGCCATAAAAACCAACATCTACGAAAGTAGCTATATAGCTGAATGAAAAGCCATAACCGCGAAGTTCAACCTTCATTACATCTCTTAATCCTCAATAAAAGGTCAAGGTATAGCCATACAACTCACAATTTCACCTGTTGATGATCAAGCAGCCATAGATCTTAAGTTCCCTAATGAACACAGTAACATAGTTATCCAAGTGCCCAAGGGCTATGAGGTAGCCATGAACTTCAATAGAGATTCAACCACTTGTGGAGCTAGTTTTACTGCCATCATAATATTTCCATCTAGTGAGATCCAACCCTTTTCCTATCATCTTTGTTTCCCATGTACCAACAACATAGCAAAATATGAGGGTTTAATCAGAGGGATGATGGTAGTTTGTGACCTAAGAATTAGATGCCTAGCCATCAAAGACGATTCACAACTTTTGGTTAACCAAGTAACCAAAGTTTATGCATGTAAAGCTAAGCACTTACAACCTTACACTGACCTAGGGAAGTAGTTATTACAACAATTCATAGACATTGATATCCAACACATACCTCGAAATGAAAATGACATAGCTGATGCAATTGAAACATTAGCCCTTAGTGTGGTGTCATATGTGTTTAGTAAGTTTCCCACCTTAACTATGGACTACACTGCTCCCATCACACAGAACACTAAGGATACCTTTATGGCTATTATTCATACTATTCCTCTCAAGGAGTGATATGACGATATCAAATTTTACCTTATGCATGGTGAATCTTCACAAGGCCTAACTACTTCTAAAAGGACATGATACACAAGTGGTCAAAGCAATATGTCATTGTAGGTGATAACACATTATGCCAATGATCCTATGATGGCATACTCCTAAAGTACTTAGGTAAAACTAAAGCAAAAATAATCCTAGAGGAGGTTCATGAGTGAGTTTGTGAAGGGCATATAGGACCTAGAGCCAAGATTAGATAGTTAGGCTACTATTGGCCCCATATGAAAAATGACTACCTACAAAAGGTTAAGCAATGTGATACATGCCAACTATATAGCATCTTGATACATGTATTAGCAATTGAGTTACATACAACCTAGATAACATGGCTATTTCAACAATGAGGGTTAGATATCATTGTCTAACTCTTCTGTAGGACATAGCTTCATCATCACCATGACCGAATACTTTACCAAGTGGGTTTAGGCTATTCCCCTAAGGAAGACCACATCTGAACAAGTTTGCAATTTTATCATAGATAACATTGTAGCTCATTTTGGCATACCCATGACCATAGTTACAGATAATGGACCTTAATTTAGTAGCTAGAAAACCAAGGATTTTTTTCACAACCTAGGCATTAAGCATTCTTTCTTATCACCTTACTACCCTTAAGTTAATGGACAAGCGAAAGCAAGCAACAAGGTCATCATCAACTAGCTCAAGAAGATGCTTAACAATAGCAAGTGGAAGTGGCATGAGGGGCTTTTCCATGCACTATGAGCATACAGAACAATTTATCACATGGTGACTAGCATGACCCCTTATAGCCTTGATTATGATTCTAAAGAAATTTTACCTTTTGAATTGTAGGTTTCATTGCTCTGAGTAGCCTTGACTAACTTCATCAACAACAAGAAAAATGAGTTGCAAATGACAACCCTAGATTTGGTGGAGGAGTGATGTATGCAAGCACTTGCTCACATCGAGCACTATCAAGAGAGGCAAAAGTGACAACATCACCATGACTTGACCATGCACAAGATGAAGGAGAGGGACCAAGTCCTCAAGGCCATTCATGAGCATGCAGACAAATTCTTAGCTAACTGGAAAGGGCCCTTCCTTATCACCAGAGCCTATGGGAATGGAGCATTTAGGATAGCTAACATGGATGGGAATGAGCTAGTCCAGTCCAGTCAGTCATTCCTATCTAAAGCCATACTACATGTAGCTGACAAATCATCGACAACTAAGCCTACTTTCAAATAGTCTGCTATGATTTTAAACTAGCAACATGGCTTGCCATGGCCTTAAACTAGCAACCTTGGTGACTTGGATAGCTTGATTCTCACATGACCTATATGCATTGTAGCATTATAATATGCAGTGGTGTTTTGTATTCTTATTAATGCCTCTTGGGTCAATCCTCTAGGCACCAATAAAGAGGGGCCATTGAAACACCACAAAAATTTTCAAGTTATAACCAATCTTCATCATGTAGCTTTCACCCCATGAAACCTAAGGTAAAGCTTCATTGTAAATGCAAAAATTATAACCCATAGTGGACAATTTCACATACTTTATACTTTTGGGGCTAAAAATGCCTCATAAGTGGTCAAAGCTTGATTCCCTAAGTA
>MNCI01011292.1:38353-53893 GCA_015680685.1 Gnetum montanum
GGGGGCAGGCACATGGGGATGAAAATTGCCTTTGGAATGTCAAAAAAAGAAATTTGATGGGTTTTATGAGCAATATACATTTTTTCTACATTGGAAACACATGCAGAGAGGTAGATTTCACCTACCCCAACATGGAAGGATGGGGGTTTTGGAAACTTTTCCCTTTCAACATGGAGACCTCATGCATAGCTTGGAAACCTTCCCCCTCAACATGGAAGTTTTCCCCCAATGTGGAAAATTACATCCCCCAATGTGAAAGCCACAAAAGCCAAAATTTATCACTTCATGCACTTCAATGTTGACCAGCCACTGCTATAAGCATGGTGGAAAGCTTAGCNAGTGTTGACACCCAAAATCCTCAAATCTTAAGGCTACAATGCTTCCATGCTGGGGTTCAAGAGAATGTAAGTATGGGAACTTGCAAAAGCTCTTGAGTGCCTAAGAATGCCCCAAGTGTGGAATTATGAATAGTGTTGTGTGTATGCCAAAAATTGCTTGATAATGCTAAACTTGCTAGAAATTTTGGAACCTTGAGAAAAATTGCTGAACATATAAATGGTGTTGGATGTTGGTTTTTATAAGTTCTTTGAGCCATGAATGGGGCTACAAATTGCCTATGATTTTGTTGCAAAAATGGCTAAAAATTATTTGTAAAATGGCTACAAATTGGTTGTCAATTTGTTACAAATTAGCTGCCAAAATTAGGTGAGATGCATGCCCAAATTTGGGGGGTTACTATACATAGTAAGTNCATGGAAGCATTGTAGCCTTAAGATTTGAGGATTTTGGGTGTCAACACTACACTTCTGGGATTTCCAAACCCTAGAGTAGAGCAATATGGCATCCAAATTTTCCACTTTTCTAACCCACCCTCCTCCCCCCCCCAAGTAGCAACCCAACTTGCAGATCTCATGTTTTAGTAGTGAAGGGAGGTTCGATAGCATCAAGAATGGCTTAGCACTTGGATCATGGAGCATATCACATCAGCTTTAACGGGCTTTGAACTCTTGCATAAGTGAACCCTTTTTTTGCTCATCTAGGCACCATTTGTACATATTTCTCTAACTTATTCTTATTATTTCTTAATAAATTTTTAATTTTTAAGTTGTGTTCAAAAATAAATTTATTTTATATGCATTATTTGAATCTATTTATATTCACACGTTTTGCATTTCATAAGTGCCTGGTTGATCTACCGAATTGGCTAGGGCACCTTGAATCCCATTTTTCTCATGAAGGCCCTAGGGATTTGAGGTTGGGGAATTGCTACACTAAGGATCCTTGGTTATTCCTGTGATCAAGGTTTTTAGTTGCAATAGAAGGCATATTATCCTCTAAATAAGGTAATACTCCAACAATCTTAGGATATCATCTTGGGGCCACCATCATTATGTTCTTCCAATTTTTTATTTCTATTATTGCGGAATGCCTTCCCACATGGTTTATTATCCCTAATAATCTATAATTTTTTTTATTATTACTAGAAAGGAACAAACCCTCCTCTTGTCTGAGGCCACATCTTTGATTTTTTAGATTAAGCCCTTATAGGGAAAGAATGAGATATTGTTGATACACTTTTTCCTCATCATTGTCACAATCTTAGCTCTCCAAGTAGAGATATTTGATGGTCTTTTGGTGGGTAAGAACTTATGTGTAATGATTTTATACATGGAATTTTGGACCAATGAAAGTTTAGACATATTCACATCCACCTATTCATTTTAAAGACCTTGTGTAGGATCTTCATTCTAAGCTTGGGCTTAGTCATCTAGATCCATGGCCACTAATTACTTACTCGCTCATTGTGGAATACTATAATTATAGAGATTACCCATGTTGAAATTGTCATAGGAATCACACTAACAAAGGTCATGGCATTATCTATAGTAACGTTGACATAGAATTCTTCTTCCTCATGCTAGTATTAAATAAAGGATTTGGTGATACAATTATAGAAGCTAGTTCACTACAATGACTTCTTGAGCTTAGAAGTACAAAGCTCAAGGAATTGATGATAAATTTTCTTTTCATAAATTGGTCCCTATCTAATATCATGCACCCACACCCTTTTAGATATCACCTAGTTCATTATCATCATCTACCAACTCCACTAGCGTTTGTTTAGTCCCCTATGGCTAAGTACATTCTCGACCTAAAGATTGAGAACATGACTACTTGCCTCTTAATTTACTTTTATGTGGAGGTATTTTTGAAGCAATTTTAGGATTAGGTGATTTAAGCTCTTCTCCTTATTTCTTTTTCTTAGGAATTGATGATTCATGCATAGGTCCATAGATGATCAGTTGAGAACTTTTAACCTGCTACCTCCTTGATCTATGAGGCTTTGATCACAACTTCCCTAGTGTGATAGTTTATGAAGAATACTAAAAATCAAGTAAGTCTCATAGAAATTATAATATCATTGCAAAAATTGTGTGTGAAAAAAATTATGAACATACCCCTTAGGAAGACTTGAAAAACATCATCACAACTTCCAAAATCATGGAGTGTATGGATACCTTGAACCAAATAAGGTTCATGATTGAAGTTGTGTGTAATGCAAGCAATAAGCCAAATACTAATCATTTTGAGAAATACTAGTTTTGCATTATGAAAAATAGACACATGACATTTACAAGTGATGACAGCAAATACTATTGGCTAGACAAATTTTCCACAATTCTTGTCCAATGTCACAACCTAAGTGCAATCATATGAGATTTGGATCAAGCAAGGGCATCATCCTTTCTCCCCACCATACCTACCCATTGACACTTAGATTCAAGCACTCAAGGTATGATCACAAGCGATGTCGGTCAAGTTTTAGAGGCCATCATAGACTCCCCACAATGCTTACCCATCGATCCCATAATAATTCATCATTAGGAGACTATAAAAAAATACCAAAGAATAAGCATACTCCAAAGATTATGAAAAATAACATACAATAATCAAGATAATTTATATCCATAACGTGACCTGAAAATGGCATGTTTTACTTGTTCTCGAGTGTTTTGGGTGTTTCAAAGACTTCAAGGTGTCTTGGGGTTAAAGGGGACTAGTTTGATCACAAAACAAAACTCCAAATGCTAGTTTGGTTAGATTTTTTGAACAATCCTAGTAGGTGAAACGTCTTGCCCTACTAGGAGATGTCTCTTACTAGAGGTCTCTCTTCTAGAGAGACATCTTTGACAAGATGTCTTCTCTACCAAATAGATGTCTTCTACATTTTTAGGTGCTTCGGGAAAGACATATCCTTAACCTCCAAGATGTCTCATTCATACAGAAAAAGGGAGAAATGACTGCAAAAAATCACTAAAGGATAATACTACATTAGAGACTTCTAAAACATGGAATATAAAATCAATGAATGCAAAGCAACAACTATAATGTTGAAAATGAAGAAGAAAAAACAAAGCTTAGACTAGTTACCCTACCTCAACAAACTAAGTTGCAATGGGGATTGGATTGCAACACATGCGATGAATGCTAAAAAAATCTGATCGTCACAAGGAAGGAAGACACAATTGATAAGAAAGAGCAATTAGTGTCATAGGAAGATGGAAATTCATAATTAACTATAAAATTATAACTCCAGAAGATATAGTAATAATGGTTTTCAATGAGTTATCTTCAAAAATCATATTCATAATAAATGCAAAAGTTCAGTAAGAGTTTGATAAGTAATGAAAAATCCCTAATTCACATAGAAGTAAAGCTTTATGAAAATTATCCTAAAGTATGATATTTTTCTAAAATTCCATGTTCTAGTTAATAGCATGTGCCACCTTCCATCAACCTATTCTTTTGCAAGAAACACCAAGAAATTAGTAGCATATAAATCCAAAAGCTCGACAAAACAATATTAACAAAAGATGCTATTAGATATCAAAATAAGAATTTAAAAGAGGAATATCTCAAAATTGAAAGAGCATAAAAATATAAAGTGGGTTAAATAAAAGCTAATTAAAATATTTTACTATATAATGAAGCATAATGATTAATGTTTTAAAGGTGATGAAATGAAATCACAAGTCTTAATTCAACAAAGATTAATGAAAGATAAAGAGGAAACGAGAGGTTAAAATTCAAGTTGTTTCAAGTATCTTTTATCTTACATAGATCATCTTATGCATAAGGCATATCTGGTGGAGTCCATAACTCTTCATGTGTTATGTCTCCATGATTTGTCATTGGATTATAGTTAGCCCTTGAGTTATGGTTTTCTTTGATACCAAATGTGACATTTCATTCCTAGATGTCATGGAAAGCATCAAATATACATTACATTTGTACTATGCATGAGGAAAATAATGTGGCAAATTTCAAATATACATTGCATTTGACATTATGTGTAAAGAATATAATAGAAAAAATGCAACAAAAAAAGTAAAAGAATGCTTTATTAATGTGAAATAATGTATTTGGGTCATGTTTTGAAAGGTTTTGGATGTTTTGTGGGTCTTCACGCTACTGTAACCTTTTCTTTGAATAATTAAACCTATATAGTTTTCTTCTTTTCTAGAAAATTAATTATCTTTTCATAATGTCTAGATTTAGTATTGGAAGGTGATTTAATATTGGAGTGAACCTGCTTCACTAGGTTCCTTTGTTTTTCTTTCACTATGAGCTTGTTTGTTATCTTGCTTTCTTGCCATGAATAATCATTTGTTATGAGTTTTGCCTGACACAATGCTCTCCAACCTAAGGTTTAGGAAGTAGGGTGCTACACTATTTTAATGCAAATTTTGCAAGTTTTAAATGAGTTCAAGATGTAGAACATAGCGCAAATAAGCTTAAGTCATGATAATGGTAATTTGAGATACAGAATACTAGAATTCACTGATATTTTGGCAACCAAGATGAGCTTTGCCATTTATTTGTAGTTTTTAAGAAATAAAAAATAAAAAATAAACTTTTGTTATTTATATTAGAGATTTTATTTATTACACTCACCAACCTTATCATTGTGTGAACCTTACAATGATCATACAAATCAACACAAACCTCTCTCTAACACCATGTTAAGTTTTGTGTGATCAATTCTATCATAAGGTCTAAGGAAAGAATAAATAATTATGTTGAAGTAATTTATCATTATTTCAACAACTTTTCAAATCATATGGATGTCATGGTGTAAGTTTTTGTATGTGTTATAGACATTCAAATAGTAAGAAGATATTTGAGATGTAAGTCAAATACTTGATATTTATTTTAAATTGTTCATGGTGGTTACATATGATTGAAAGCTTATTTGGTAAGGCCACCCATGCTACAACCTCCAAATTTTAATCTCCCTTTCCATATTTACACATGTGCTACCCTAGTAGCTATCTCAACTATATTAATGCAAAGACTAAAGAACAATAAAGATCACTCAATCTATTATATTAGTAAGTCTATTTTTGCTTATGAGAAAATTACAAGTTAGTGAAGAAAGATTGTCTAAGTTTAGTTTATGCAGTATAGAAATTTAATCATTATTTACTTAATAATAAAACAATACTAATCAATCATCAAAATATGTTCATGCACATACTAGAAAATGCATATGATAGCTCTAAATTGACCAAGTGGGTAGTCATTTTGATGAAATATGATTTATATTTCTAGTCATAAAGTGCACTTAATGGAAGATGCATAACAGAACAATTAGCTAATTTTTCTTTGCCATCATCTCAAGAAGTTGAATTAGAATTAACTAAAGTAGTAATCCTAAAGGTTGAGCAAAATGAAATAAACTACGTCTTACTATGTATTTCAGTAATTCAAGGAAACTCTAGGGAGCAAGGTTAGATATTGTTTTTTATCACTCTAGAAGAAGAATTCATCTCCTTTCCTTTTCAACTATCCTTCTCATGCACAAATAATTTAGTTGCAAATGAAACTCGCATTGGCAAACTTTGACTAGCAAAAAAAAAATTTAGAGCATGGAAGGTCAAAGTCTTGGAAGAATCTTAGCTAATTATTTATCAACTACAAGATAAATACATCTATAAGTGAGACTACTTACTTCCTTATTTTAACTTGGCAAATAGGTTAATAAAATAGTTTGAAAAAGTGGATTTTGAGCTCATTCCAAGAATAGACAATTTGATTATTGATGCTCTTAAAAATTTCACTTTTCATGCTTATATGAAAATAAAAAATCTATGAGCTTAGAACTACCATTGGTATTTGGCCTATTGCTTGCGTTACACACAACTTCAATCATGAACCTTATTTAGTTCAAGGTACCCATGCACTCCATGATTTTATAAGTTGTGATGATATTTTTCAAGTTTTCCTAAGGGTTATGTTCATCATTGTTTTTGCACACAATTTTTGCAATGATAGTATAATGTCTAGGGGAGTTGATTTTTAGTATACTTCATAGGCTATCATGCTAGGGCAATTGCAATCAAAGCTTCATAGACCAAAGAGGGAGGAGGTTGAAAGATCTCAACCACTCATTTATTGACCTATGCATGAACCATCAATTCCTAAGGAAAAGGAGGAAGGAGTAGAGCTCAAATCACCTAATCCTAAGGAAAAGAGCTAATTATTTATCAACTACAAGATAAATACATCTATAAGTTGGACTACTTACTTTCTTATTTTAACATGGAAAATAGGCTAATAAAATAGTTTGAAAAAGTGGATTTTGAGCTCATTCCAAGGATAGACAATTTGATTATTGATGCTCTTGAAAATTTCACTTTTGATGAGTGGCGAGGTACCCCTACACTCAACCATATGAATACGAGCATTACACACGCGATCCTGTCGAACTCTGTAGAATAAGTGCCTACACGCCTCATGGAACACTTAAGGTTAATTATTCATTTTCTTCTCAGACTTACTTGTATTTGTCATGGTTATATGGTTAAGTATGTCCGAGGTATATGATTTTTATGTCTTTTCAGTTTTATCGCCTATATTGACAAGGTGAAGGGTGAAGAGACTAATTAACTAACTTCAACTTAACTAACTAAGCCTTAATTAACCTAGCATCAGTATCCGTTCCCACTTACCATTCACACCCTAAACCAATGCAACCTTGGTTACCAAACGCTAGTCGTTGCTGGGATCACCAAGCGTAACGCACGTGCTCGAAGCGGTCGTACTGAGGCACTTAACTAGGAGAGAAGGGTTGAGAGAGATTTAATGAACTAATAAAGCGATTAAATGATAAATAGTAAAGAATAACAAATAAAGTCCTAATTAGCCTATTCCATGCACTGCAAGGTTTATCCAAGAAGTTCGTCTTTATTGCTATACACAAACATGTGTTCAGGTACAATATTTGCTCGAATAAAGATCCGTTCACTTTGGAGCTCCTACTGCGGGCACATGGAAAATATTCTATCTCTAGAGGGATCAAACTGTCAAAGTTTCACTATGGTCTAGGACTAGAATTGGAAATAAGGGAGAGCCACATCTTATTTATAGATATGACAGTGCACTGCAATATCGTGTATGCAATATCGTAGGGGAAGATGCGATATTGCGTACGTGATATCGCAGGGGATGCGATATTGCGACGGACGTGATGTTGTGGCCCATGCAATATTGTGTCCCATCATATCCCCATGACTGAATAAAAACTCATCCTCGAGTTCCTTACAAAATATTGGAACAGTATGGGATTATTGACTCAAATGGAACTAATGGGATGACATGTGAATGGATCATCATTACAAGACAAGACAAAACTGGTGTTCATGATAACAAGAGTGAACACCTTATACATTTGACATCAGGCCTCATTTGGCAGCTGAGAAAGAGAGAGAGAAAGAAGTTTTGCTGCTACCAACACCAAGATTGCACCTTTCGTTGTCCATCCGTAAGCACGCCATCGGTCTTACTCCTTGCATAGCTGCTTCAACACTGCTCCATTCCAAGTGTTCCCTCTAGATCCAATATGTTGTTGCATGATTGCCATCTGCACATACAACATAGTCTTTATATTAGCAAGGGTAAATGAATTTCAATGCAGTTGATACCTTGCTGCGGTGAAAGGTCCGTTGGCTAGGTTGTGGTATGGCTGATTGTAGATCTGGAGATATCATAGTGGTGACTACCAAAGGTGTAGGGGTTAGGAGAAAATTGAAAAAATTTGGGTTTGGACCCCCATGACTAAAAGAGAACCTCCGGTAGCAATAGAATGGAGAAAGAATAAAGAACAAGAAAGATGGAGAAAAATAGACAACTATAATGTTGATGAAATGGATGTCAAGATGGAAATGAACAAAATAAAGTTGATTGAAAAAATGTTAAGGGAAATAATTTAACTGGTGCACCAAATAGGGATGTTAGTGGATCCTCCCCAAAACAGGCTCATGTCCTTAATGCCCTAACAAACCCACATTCAAAGAGTCCGTAGGCTCTAGGAATGTCATTTGGAACAAGAGTTAAAGTCTTAACCACAAGAATTTACCAAAAAGAAAACAATGCATCAACCAAAATATACACTAATGATACAACCGGCAATGAGGTGAACAATGGACAAAGGGATGGAGAGAAGAGAATGGAATGGAATCCCAAGAACAAGGTGGTGTACAGCCCCTTGTGTGTTTCATGATTAATGTGACTTAGTAGATCCCATTCCAAGTCCGGACCTAAACAAACCACTTCCAGTGACTTTGCATTAATGCATTCGGCCAATCCATCCTCTTGAAGTAACAAGAATGCCTTCACCTAAGAGCCACCACCATTCTGATGAAACAAGGAGGAGAGAATGGGAAGCAAAAAAGGCCTTAGTTAGAGGGAACATTTTTATTTTAGTTCCATAACCAGAATGATTATTTCGTCTAAGGGGTGTGCTTTGAATTCTCACTATGTGTTTTTTTATGTGTTTATACGTGAGAACCACACCATGCAAAGACTTTATTATTTTTATTTGCTCAGCTTCCCGATGATTGAGTAACGTCGAAACTGTAAGAAAACTCAAGAAGAAAACATCCAAGCACCTAAGAGAATGGCCAATACAAATGCATCAATTTCCCTTGAAATCACACCCTTTTCAATCCTTGAGTCCTTCCTTAGTTTGAGAAATGCCCAATCACCGATTCGTTAACAGTTCTTATTATGAAAGGAACTATACATTTCCAAGCCAATAGAGACCATAGAAAATTGTGAATGTATGGATGAAGTGAACTCATTGTTTGCTATATCAAAAGAAACATACCTTAGTATCAACATCATAACTTAAAGGTAAAAACCAAACATTAGCAATCAATAGGAAAATAGTTCATACCATCATGAAGAACACTTATTGGTGACAAACTTAACAAAATGGATAAGTCACACACACACACAAGAAATGAAAAAGTATGAACGATGTTGTAAAACAAAAACAAGAAAAGTTAAAGAAATTTGTAAAACAAAAATGTGTAAAATAAGAACGTGTAAAACAAAAACTAAAAAAGAACTAAGGATTTCGATTTATTAGCACAGGTGGCCATCTCCCCCATGACTGAATGGAAAGGGAGAGATCTAAAATAAGGAGCGTGGTTGTCCACTATCAGAGGTGTGAGTTGCACTGGCTATTCTTGGTTCATGGAAAGGTTTGTTTTGTTGCACATTAACTAGTAATCTCTTATCAGGGGTTTTAGGCTTGTATATTGTCATGGCTCCCAAGGGAAAGGTCGTATGGATAATGTAGGATCCTTCCGACAATGTTTGAAATTTTGTACGTTGTGGTACATGTGCGGGGTTCCAATAAAGGACCTTGTCTCTTGGTTGGTACTTAACCCTTTGAATTTTTGAGTCATGGCATTGTTTGTTATGTGACTTGTGTATCTTGTTTGATGACAGGGCAACTAATCGATTCTCATCTAACACGTTGAGAGACGCCAATCTTTGTTTTTGTGCTAGATCGAGGTCAAGGTGGAGGTCACATGCCATGGATAGTGTATGGAGCTCAGTTTGAATTGGAAGTTTTGGGAGTTTTTTGTACACCAACTCATAGGGAGAGTAACCTATAGGGAGTTTCCAAGTGGAGCAATACGCCCAGAGAGTGTCGTTCAGTTTCATGCTCCAATCTCACCTAAATTTGCTAATTATTCTCGTTAATATTCTCGTAATCTCCCAATTGGTGACCTCGGCTTGGCCATTAGCTTGGGGGTGATAAGGTGTGGTCAATTTATGTTCAACCCCTAAGCGTTGCATCAACTTGAGAAAGGTTGCACCCGTAAAATGTGTTCCATTATCAGAGATGAGTGCATGCAGCACACCAAACCTATTTACGATTTTTTGTTGTAAAAATCGTATAGCTGTAGATGATGTGCAATTTGTTACAGCAGGTGCTTCAACCCATTTGGTTAAATAGTCAATAGCAACAATAATATAAGCTTTCCCATTGGACATTGGTGTAATAGATCCCATAAAATATATTCCCCAAATATCAAAGGGTTCCAAGGGTTGAATCCATTGTTGCGGACCCTCCATTCTAGTAGTCATTCCACCATCCCGTTGATAGCACTCATAGGATTGGACAAATTGATGGGCATCCTGAAATAGCATTGGCTAGTAATATCCTGCAAGCATAATCTTAATGGCCATTCATCTCCCTGCATAGTGGCCCCAACAGGGACCCTCATGAGCATCCTGGAGAACTCTTAATTAATCCTCATCAGGCACACACCATTGAACCAAGCCATCAGGATAGACTTTATAGAGTTCTCCCTTGATTTCCATGAAGTACTTGGTTTTATAAAGAAACCTTTTCTTCTTTCTAAAGTCCAACCCTTGTGGTGTTTGCTGGGAAAGGAGATAAGTAAGAATGCTACTATACCAATTTGTTCCCGTGGGTTGCTTATTTATTACACCGGCAAAGAGGGTTTCGTCAGGAAAATGATCAGATACGGCATACTCATCCTCTTTGTTATCCCAACACAATCGAGATAAATGATCGACAACTACATTCTCGGTGCCCTTTCGATCTACTATTGTTAAATCAAACTCTTGAAGGATTACCAACCAACGTATAATGCGAGGGCTAACCATTGGCTTGTTCATGAGGAACTGAATTGCACTATGATCTGTATGAATGTACACTTTGTAGCCCAATACATAGTGCCTAAAGTTGTCTAGTGCAAACACTACAGCCATTAATTCCTTTTTGATAGTTGTGTAGTTGAGTTGTGCACCAGTAATACTCTTACTCATACAGTGGATGTAATAAGGGTTTTTTTGTTCATCTAACTATGTTAGCATAGCTCCTAAGGCATAATTAGATGCGTCGGTCATTATATGAAATGGTCTGGACTAGTCGGGGGCTTGTAGAATAGGGGTTTCCACAAGCCTTTGTTTTAGAGTTTGGAATGCTCGTTCACATTCCCTGGTCCATTCGAAGGGTGCATCTTTTTTTGTTAATTCCACCAACGGTTTGGCAATCTTGGAGAAGTTCTCAATGAATCTCCTATAGTAGCCAGTGTGTCCAAGGAATGACTGAATATCTTTGTCTGTTTCTGGTGTTCGAGTGATTCCTTGGATAACCTTTACTTTTTCCAGGTCTACCTCTATTCCTGGTTGCAAAATCTTATGCCCCAGTACTACGCTCTCTTGAACCATCAAATGGCTTTTTTGCTAGTTGAGCTTTAGATTGGTTTCAACGCATCATTTCAACACTTGCTCTAACTAGTCTAGGGCTTGATCAAAGCTTGTCCCATAAGTGGAGAAGTCATCCATAAAGACTTCCACTCCATTTCCTATTTTTTGTTGAAATATGCTTAGGACTAAACATTGGAATGTGGCGGGGGCATTGCACAAGCCAAATGGCATTTGCTTATATGCGAACATTCCCCAGGGACTGGTGAACGTTGTTTTGGCTTGATCTTCTGGTGCTATTCGTATTTTATTATATCCACTATACCCATCCAAAAAACTATAATAGTGATGCCCTGTTATAGTGTCCAAGACTTGGTCAATGAATGGCAACGGAAAATGATCTTTGAATGTTGCAATGTTCAGTAGCCTAAAATCTATACATACCCTCCATTTGCCTCCTTTCTTAGGCATGATTACTAGAGAACTAACCCATTCACTATCAGCAATGGGATATATGAACCCAGCCTTGAGGAGCTATTCTATCTCTTCTTTCACTACTTGTTTCAATTTTAGGTTCAATCGCCTCTGTGGTTGCTTCCGAGGCTTCATGGAGGGGTCCATGTAAATCCTATGCTGGCATATCCTAGGGTCAATTCCGGTTAGCTCAGGGTATGACTAGGCAAAGGCTTTTGACCATTTATTGATTACTTTCAATAGGCTTTCTATTTGCTTCGGGACAAGTTTTGCGTTGATAATTACCAATTTTCCATTTTCAAGGGTCATGTATTCCAAATCGGTGGGCAATGGTTTTAGGTCTAGGGGCTCTTGTCTAAATTCCTTAGGAATCTCCAACTTCCCCCAATTAATGTTTTCGAAGTTAAGGGCTCGAAGTTGGCAACGAACTTGCTCTAGTATGTTTGTGATTTCAATGTAAGCACTAGTTATCCCCTCAATTAGTTCCATGCATGTTATCGAGTTGCTCCCTTGATTAGCCATCAGCCACTGGGTGTTTTCTTGTTGTGTGGCTGCTACATATAGCCACTTTTATATGTCAATATCTTGTGCACACTGATTGCATGCAGGAAATTTTAAACATCGCATCACCCATGATTTTTGCATGCAATGGCACCCTGTGTCACTATATGCGATGCATGGAACTCTCTTCCTCTCAATCTTCCCAAAAGTATTTTTCTTGGATATTTCTAGGGAAAGATTACAGATTCCTAGGCATGCATCAATTGTACTCAACCATGCCCTTCCCATTAATATTGGGAAATCCCCTTTGTCATTGTTTATTTGGATCACCAGGAAATCAGCTGGGTATGACCAACCAACCACAGTGGTAACAATGTCCTCAACCTGTCCCAAAGGAACAGTGATGGACTAGTCAGCTAGCTCTAAGTGAATATTACTCTTCTTGGGTGGAGGCAGGTTCCAGGTTTTATACAATTCTTGTGAGATTAAGTTGACTCGAGAGCCTGAGTCAAGAAGAGCCTTATGAGGTTCATTCCCAGTGACCTGAAGATAAATTAGGGGGCTCCTAGGATCAGATAATTTCTTGGGAAGGTGGCCTACCTTAATCTAGTCAATTATGATATGTGTTAACATAACCATGTGCATTGGGTGTGATTTTTTGTTTGAAGGGGGTCTCGAAACCTTATTTGGTATGGCAGTGTTTAGATGTTCAACCACTTGTGAGGGTGAGGGCTTAGTTGGATTGTTGGTTCTGAAGAAAGGTCTTTTCAGCATAAAATTGTCAAGACCAATTGAGAATTGAGGATTGGAAGCCCTCATGACATTAGGTTGTTGCAGTTGAGTGGGAAATACCCTTAGCATTGTTGGAGTAGTTGGTGGTGGAGCTACTGATGGGAGAGGTGTGGATGGATTTGGAGGATGGTATACATGTGGAGTGTCCCTTCCAGGAGGGGAAGTCTGATAATATTCCTAAAATGGGTAGTGATGTTGTGGAGTTGTGTAACCCATAGGGTCACTTGGAGAAATCAGCTAATGCACGTAGAAGCCATAAGAATCGGGTTGCCAGTAAGGGTACTGTTGTTTCAGCGATGGCATCCCCCATGACTGTGGGTATTGCCATTGCTGATGTTGCCCGATGGGTTGTGGTGGAGTTTCACTTGGACAATACATCAACCATTGGTGGAATTGTCTTGGGTTACCTTGAGGATAAGGTAACTTCGAGGTGTCTACCACCTTTTAAGTCTCGGGTTGAGTGCATACACCCCATACTCTTGTAGATGTGAGATGATTGGACAAAATCCCTTAGGATGGTCATAGTGGCAGATATCACATCCACCATCATTATCTGTGTCTAAATCCAAAACCTCATTAGAGATAGTTATTTTCCCCTTACCCTTGTCACGTGCAGGGCCTAAGTCTTTCTACTTTTTCTTGTCCTTGTCACTACTTCATTCCTCCTTAGACTCCTCTACGATTTTCAGGACAAGTTCAAGTCTACTATCCAAGGAGTCCTGTATCTAATCTACCTTAGCCACTACTTCTATTATTAGCTTTTGAAGTGGCAAGGTTTTTCTATTCACCAACTCTTCGAGTGGTGACTCATCCTCTTCATCGCAAAATCTCACTCCCTTCTTTCGAAGGGAGGGATCATGGTTATATTCTTCCACACTTTCTCTTTTTCGTAGCTCCGATTCTTCTTTGGCTACTTGCTCCAACAGTTGATGAATTTCATGGGATCTAAGTTCTGATAATCTCCCTTGGGCATAAATCCCAAGGGTTCTCCTAGTTTCATACCTTAGCCCATCTACGAGATGGTGAAGTTGATCTCGTTGTGCGTAACCATGGCTCAGGAAACGATGTAGCAATGCATAGTAGTGGCCCATGGCAGCATCCAAGGGTTCATGAGTACCTTGCTTCCATCCTTGGATCTTCTTACACAAATTAGACACTCTGGAGTATGTTTGATATTTATTGTTGAAGATTTCTAACATCGTACTCCACCTCCTAATGGTTTCCAATTCTAAGGACCGGTACCAACTCTCTGCTTCCTTGATGAGTGTCTTGGGAAATAACTTTAATTTCTGCCACTTGTTTTTATGTTTTACAAGGCACAGGCATCGTGGAATGCCTATAAATGATTTTGCAGATCCGCATTGTATCCCCCCTCAAATTGTGGATATTGTTCATGTCTAAGTGCTTGATCCAGCTATCTTTTTTATGCCTTGTTGGTATTCTCACAGCCTCTGTTATATCTAGCATGCTTTGGGTGGCAAGTAGGGGTTCATCATGATCATCTCTTTCATGACGTCTATGATGTCTACGTTGTTCCCTACTTTCCCTTCATTCATGCCTTAACTCTCTTGATTGCCCTCGTCCTCTCTCTCGACTCTCTCGGCGAGGTCTCTCATTTCACTTACCTTTATCCTCTTTGTTATGCTCTTGATGACTACACCCTGATGTGGAAGGAGAGGGTGAATGATGTGATTAAGGTGAAGAAGAAGGAGAACCATCGCCATGATGATGTTTCTTACCTTCTCTTCGGTGGATTTGGCCCTGATCGTGATGACGATCTGAGTGCCCATCCTTATCATGTGTTGTTGTTCCCTCAGTGAATAGCTGGCGTTCATGGGGATCAGAACCAGGGTTATGAATCATGGAGCGTAGGTTTTGATACCCCACCTCCTCACTATCGTTAGGAGGGGAAACATCTTTTGATAGAGAACCTGTTATAAGTGATTCACCATCTCCAATTTCACTTAGGACGTGCGGGATCCCTTTGCCCTTCAACAATGTATGGTGGCTCTCCTGCCTTGAGTCCCTTATATGTTGTGCGGATATGGGATAGTAATCCCTTGTGTCAAAATCAACTATAACTTATTCAACATAGAGCTGAGTCATGCCGATCTGTGCCAAAGCATGGAGAAGCATGTTGGGGATTGCACGATCTGGAGATAACACTATGTTACCTTGCAAGTCTCTCCAGTGCATCTATTCATCCTGATGGAGGATAAAAGTAAAATTAGGTATATACTC
>MNCI01011297.1:0-12255 GCA_015680685.1 Gnetum montanum
AATGACGCAGAGCAAAACAGAAAAAATCCTCAATGAAATGCCGCACGTTTTGAAATAGCAAAGAAGAAAACCCTCCAATGAAACCATTGGCTGCGGCAGAACCTACTCTCACGGCGGCTGTTCACATCTGTGTCTANGGCCATCGTCGTTCTTGCCGTCGTTGCTCTTGAACCGCTGTCGGGAATACTGCGCCGATGACGTTGCGGAAGGCCTAAGTGAGGGTTTCAGTTTTGCTTATCTTCAGAGAGGATCTTGCTGCCGCTCTGCGCTATTCGAGTTGGTGCTCTGTTTTCTACAAATTCACTACCAACGATCTCATCCTTAGATCAATCTTGTTGAGTAAAAAAAAACGAAGTTTGTGCAGGAAGTGTTTGGCAAAATGTATATGAATTTTAGTGACAGTTTTCTGCACTGACGGTGCCACATACCCCTGCTCATTGACCCATTGTATTCTCTGTTTCTGTGTTTTATTTTTTTACACAGTGCCGTTTTGGAGGCTTTCTCTGGCTTCTAATTATTGCAAATTTTGGTTTATACTGTTATTATTATTTTTTTGGATAGCAATGGTTACAGAGAATGAGAATTTTAATGGCAAAATGCTGGGGCAACCCTTGAACAATCCTGTTTCTGCCTTGGTCTCTTATAATAATGCAGAGTACCTCTTTCAATTTGCAATATTCCACTTCTTCCTTTTTATTGCTGAGAAAACATCTTGCTTACAGAGATAAATATCTTGCTCAACCTTGAAGTTTTAATCAATATATTCTTGAATTACATACGAGAAATAACCTCACCCTGCACCAAACTGCTGAATTTGCAATATTCATCTGTAAACCTCAGTAGCACAACACATTGATGATTCTGTACTTATCAACATGGCTGTGTGAGCTTGCTCTAGTATTTTTTAAATATGAAAATGCTTTTTCTTCACTTATTCTCCTCTTCTAAAACTGTAAATCTAGCTATTTCTTCATAAAAGAATCTCAACTATTTAATCTGCTTCATGAAATGGCCAAATGTGCCAACAGTAATATATTTGTCGATCCGTTCCTTGGGTACTTTGAGTCTATCATCCCATGTCATTGTCAATTGTCATTCAGTCAATAATCCCATACCTTCCCAATATTTTGTAAGGAACTCGAGGATGAGTTTTCATTTAGTCATGGAGGTATGATGAACAATGATATCAAGGTCGTGATATCAAGTCCATGATATCGAGGCTGCAATATCACATCCACGATATCGGAGCTCACCAAGCAATATCAGGCATCCAATGTTGGGACCCACCTCATCACCTATAAATAAGAGGCAAGCACACTTGGTTTGGCAATAGTTAGTCTTAGTTCCTTACCCAAACTCTTGTAGTTTTTCTTCCTTAGACTTAGAATTATTTCTGAGTGCCTGCAATAAGAGTCATAAAGTGAACAAATCTTTATTCGTGCATTGTGTACCTGAGAACACCTTGTGGCCGAAAATAAAGATGAACTTTGTGATAAACCTTGCAGCATTCAGAATAGCTTATTTAATGTTATTTATAGTTATTTAATCCTTTCCTTAGATAACTAATGTTCTCTCTCTTACCTTTTTAACTCTCCCAAGTAAGCACACTCAGTATGACCACTTCAAGCATGCGTGGAACACTTAGTAACCTAGTAACTATTAGTGTTTGGTAATCCCTGTAGTGTTGCACTGGTTTAGGATGTGTACAGCAAGTGGGAACAAATGCTAGTGTTAGGACTAGTTAGAGAATAGTTAATTAGTTAAATTAAATTAGCTACTTAATTAGTTCACTTCTCCCTTTGTAGCACCAGGACATAAAACATAAGAAAATATATAAAAATCATATACCTCAAATTTACTTAACCATACAATTGTGCTATATAAGTAAGCTTGGGAAGACAATGATTGACTAACCCATCCAAGTTCTGTGAAGGGCACATAAGCACTTAGTCCTTGGAATTCAACCGAATCATGCGTGTACGCTCGTATTTGTATGTTTGAGCATAGGGATACCTCGCCGCTCATCAACTTTTGAAAGTACAACAATGATTTCATTTAAGAATATTTGAAATAGTGATTCATAGTTTAGAAAATTAAAATTTTTAGATATTTGAAAGAGCAGAAAAGTGTTAAAATTGTCTTTTCAATTATTCCCTTTATGAAATTGATCATAAGGCATCTTTCCTATTTTGGAAAATGGGATTAAACTCATTTATCCTACTTTATGAAAGTGTAAATCATGTCTAAGCATTAAAAAGTCCTACTTTTCAACCAAGAAAATTTATTAAAAAGATATAAATAGATAAAATAAGAAGAAAATATTGTAATCAAATTTCCAAATTAGAATAAATATTTTTTAGCCCATTTCACAAAATGAGATAGGCAAGGTATGGCCTATTGAAATATTATATTTTAGCATTTTGTAAAGTGTGAGCCATGCATTGTTTTTGTGGCATGGACATCAAGATGGTAAAATACTATGGAATGTTGATGTAATGCTCCAAATTTGTGTTTTTCTAATTCATAAAATTAAGGAAATATCATTTATCGTAGTTCAAAAGAAAATATAGAAAATGACTCTAAATAGTTTAACCAGTGTGACATTCAAAATAGGAGTAAGAGCCATTTTCTCACTTCCCAAATGGAATAAAGCCATTTTATCCTAGTTCAGAAGAAAGAATGATTAGAAAGTAATATTTGTAAAATGGAATAGAAAGGATCTATTAATTTTAAGCATAATTAAAGGTTTGTAACTTTTTTGATGCAAAACTTGAAATGGGAAAAGTGTGATTCATCCATTTCTAAAATTGCATGAACATAATATAATCTAGTTTATAACATTTTGGTACATGTTATAGGCTAGGGATTAAAATGTGAATTGGATCAAAAGAATTTTATCCTAGATCCAATTCAGGCCATTTCATTTACATTCTAATTTGAAAATTCAACATAGATATGTGCATTATATACAATTTGAAATGGAAAAAATGGCAATGAACTAACTCCTAAACTAGAAAAAGTTTGATTTATCCTAGTTCATCAATACAAAATGATGTAGCCACAAGGGTAGCAAAATAAATATTTTTAATTTGAAAAAGGTGAATGCATCTTATGTCGTACAAAGCATATAAAAGACCAAATTGGAAAGATTACAGCTAATCCCACTCCAAAATTAGAACAAAGTAAGATTAGCCCATTTCAAACTCAAGAAAGCCATGTAATAACCTAATAAAGAATTAAAAATGGGAGGAATCAGCAAAAAGACACTTGAAAAATGGGATAAAATATTTTCGACCATAAGAGGCAAAGAATTTATGCCATCATAAAACAATAATAGAATGACCAAAATATATCTTTTAAAAATTAGGAAATGGCTAACACAAATATGAATCAAATTAGGAAGAGGCCCAAAGAAAATCATACTAATGAGTTTTAATATTACATAAACTCATACAATGGTCAATTCATAAAAAATTCCTCTGAGAAACTTTTGAATTCTTATTTCATAGAAACAAAGTAATGAGAAACTCACAGATAAAGCAACAAGCGAAGTGAATACATTGAGCTTCAACCATACTTAAGAAGATCATAAAATCTAAGAAAGAGATGAATATTTTATTCTAGGATATACTTGTTTAGGTGCTTTTAGAATTATTTTTAGACTTTTGGTCTATGTGTCTTTCAGTTATGGTAATAGGTTGATTCTACAGGTGATTTAGAGTTGTAAGATTCCTAAGGAAGAAGTCTCAAAACCACTCTTTCATTATGATGAAGATCATGATTTTGTATAGAAATTCTAGATACAAGCATTTAGTGATGCATATGAATGAATGGATTTCTATGAGAACATTGGCATGCATAAAAGTGATCTCAGATCTAATATCAATCTAATCAGAGATGTGATAAATTGGGTCTTTACCAAAACCAAGTATAGTAGAAATTATTTGAAGATGAAATAGAGGCTAGATTAAATAACAAACCTATGTCTAGTAAGAAATTATAAATTTTATGGTGTTCTACTATTAGATTCAAATGAACAAGGGATTCAAGAACTAAGTAATTACTGGATGATATTTTTTGCAAACCAATAAAATCTTTATCTTTTGGAGACCAGCATCTCCACTTTCTTTGGGTACAAGAAGTCTCTTCCAACCTTTACTAAACTTAGGTTCTTTAACAATATTTTCATTGTCACATTAAATATTTATTTTGGAGATTCATGAGTTTAAAGCGAAAAAGACATTCTTTGAGCATATTACAACTGAAACAGTTAAGACATGATTTGGCCAATGTAACTAGAGATCATTCATATAGACATGTATCTTTTTTCTTTGATGATGTAATGATAGGAACATTAAATATAATAAGTAAAATTCTTCAGGCCAAAGAAGCTTTGAAAGAGTTATTACAAGAAATTAAGGAATGTGAAGACCCTAACTGATACACTTAAAATAACTAAATCTAATAAAGGTGAATAGTTAGAAGAAATATTTTTATAAGTTTACTTAGTAGGAAAGATGAGAAACATGGAAAATTCCTGACTAGCCATGTATAATCATTCTAATTTTTAGCAAAGGATGCAACGAGAGGAAGATCATGTCAAGAATTCCAAGTAAAAAATGCAACAATTGTCAAAATTCAAGAGTAGTTTTCTCAAATGTAATTTATTGGAAAAAACATTCAATGCCAAAAAGACCAAGTAAAGATTTCTTTTTATAATTCTTATAACTATCTAAAACCAATTTGAATCCTAACTATTAACTTTTCCTACTTAAGAAAAAGGATTTGTAATGTAGGAGGACTTTTTTGGATCATTTTTAGGGCCATATAGAAGCAACAAAATGGTATCTTAAGTACAAATTTTAGCTCATTTTCTTCTATCGTGTAAGTTAAATTTTTTTATTTTTTTCTATTTACATAGTTACCTAGCTATTATTTAAAATTATTAAATGCCTAAAATGTCATTTTAGGAATTATTCAACTCTTATTTGATGAAGGATTAAGTAGTTTCTATCATCATTAGCTAATATAGATAGCTTGATTAGAAACGTCTTTGCTAATGTTCATAATGACTCTTTTTCATGCTTACAATGTAATTTTAGTCATTTCATTTCAAACGTTTGAATCTTGCTTGGTTTTCTAGTTTTCTTGTAGACATTTTTCTAAAGAAAAATTGCAAATTTTTCATTAAAATTTCACTTATGTATCAAATAAAGAATTTGATTAAATAGGCATTTAGCAGCTGAGACTATATAGACTAAGTGATTTTGTTGGGTAGATGTCATTTTGTCACATGATAGGATGAATATGCTGAATCTTTTAAGAACATTATTTATAGCCTATCAATTTAGTAAACTTATTAAGGATATTAAACAAGTTTTATCCAAGAAGATAGTATCTTAAATCATTGAGTTTATTTGAGGATATCTAGATCTTCGTGTTGCCAAAGACTAGTAAGTACCCAAATTCAGGTTTTGAAAGAACATCTATCTTCATGATCTTTCTATGGAACATGTAGAAGAGGATGTCACATAGCCAAGGTGCATGAATGTGAAACATAGGTTTTCATTTTTAGCAAGATAAGGAAGGCTATAATTTGGTTATGGGATTATGGCTCAGGAGGGGTAATAGAGATGATGTGAGGTGAGCATTTTTGACATGATCGTACCAACTAACCAAATCTTGTGTATTAAAACTACATGATGGTCACTATTGTGATGAATCACACCACTGTGATGGCTTTGATCTCATCCTGCAAGCACAACTCCAAAAGGATAAGAAAATAAGTCAAAGATTTCATGTGACTGCAAGAAATTACATGAGATCACATGAGAAAATAAGCAAATGTAGGCCACCATTGGCTACAACTGGTAAAACATGAGAAATATATCTTTTTTTTAACACATTTATACAAAGTTTTCAATTTTTTGAGATGGTACAAAAAGATAAGAGGCCATGTAGGCTTACTTGTTGTAAGCCACAACATCCACCAATACCACATTCTCACTCAAACTTGTAAATAAAATGTCAATAACACTAAGTAGTAAACATGTTAATATTAGATGTAATAAAGGCTATGTGAGGTCTTTAATGTTTTCATGCAGAGGTTTGATGATGTTCAAGAAAACTCAAGTTCTAGAGATGAACTTGGTTTCATGGTTTTCTCATTACCATTGTGGTTTGAAAATGGAGAGTTCAACCAAAGAATCCTCTGTGATATTTATGGTTGTGAGATTAAGGGTAATACAACCATTGCATGACATTAAGGCTAGATGATCAAAGGCTTGTAGGCTCTTAGTTTAGGCATTCAAGGTTAACTTGATTAATTGACATCACCAAAAGAGTATACTTAGGCTCCAAGGCTAGTTAAATTGCTTCCTCATCTTCCTGGCTCAATCCTGCACTTCAACATATATAGATCAGGTGGCATCTACATCATAAAATTGTTAAATAATGTAATAATAGAGAAAACTAAGGTGACATAATGTCAAAAAATAGTATAATTGCGTAAACAAGGCCAAAGTAAGATCACCACAAGGTAAAGAAAGGTAAAACCAAGCAAAACAAGGTAAAATACAGCCACAACAAGGCAAAATATGGCTAAACAAGGTTAAAACATGGTGAAAACAAGGTAAAATAAGGATAAAAATAATGATATTTGCTTTTTTTTAGTTATTTTATGATTAAAATAAACAAAAATCTAATGAAAATAAGTTATATGTTACCAAAATAGATAAAAATCTGGTGCAAAGTGACTATAAATTGCTAAAATAAGTAAAAATCTAGAGAAAATAGGCTGTAAATTGTTAAAATAAGTAAAAAAATAGCAAAAAATGCTAAAATAAGAAAAAAATCTTATAAAAATAGAAAAATCTTATGAAAATAGGTTGTGAACTACCAGAATAGTATTTTTTTTTGTTGCCAAAATAATTTAAAAACTTAAAATTTTTCATGTCCAATATGTGGGCTATAAACCCTTCAATGTGTGGGCATCTTATGTTACATTTACAACATGTAGGTAGTTTAGCTTAGGTTTTAACCTTGTGGCACATACTAGGGCAACTTGTTTGGCCAATTTTGAACTTGTTAATTGTTCTCATAGATCTCACATGTTGGCCCATGCACTTCCACATTGTGTGAGCCTTGACCTTCAATGTGTGGTCAAATTTCAAATGAAAATTTCTTATTCTACCTCCCACATGTTGGCCCACATGCTGCCACATTGTATGAGACTCGACCTTCAACATGTGATCAAATTTAGAATGGTGAATTTCTACTTCTAATCCCCACACGTTGGGGCTCTTATCATCAACTTGTGGTCAAGACTTTAGGTTTTATAGGTTGGGCCACACATTAAACTAGAAAGTCCAATGTGTGAGGGTAGAAGATAGAAATTTGCCACAGAAACCCAACATATAAGGCTTGTCTTCCTTCATTATCTCCTAGCCTAAATGTTTGGAAGGTTTTTCTTGGGTTTTAAAGGGTTTTTAGGGTTGTAGGGTAAGCAAGGTACAAGCACCATGGCTTGGAGGTGGTGAGCAGTAGGTAGCACATGGCAATAGTAAGAGCCTAGTTGGAATAGCATGGCTAGATTAGGTGGTAGTGGTGGTAGTCTTTGTAGGTGAGAGGATTTCATGAAGTGGTAGAGTGTAGGACAAAGCACCAATGATGAGACACAGGATTGGATGATTAAGGACAAGTAGGCAAAGTTCACAGCAATGAGTCAGATGATGATGAAGATGGAGATGGATAAGCTCATCTCATCGGCCTGCTACTGCTCACGAACTCGCTGTGTGTTGCTGTAGTGGTGCTGCTAATGCGGAGGCTAACCTTGCTGGCCTCCACATTACAAATATTTATTCATACAAAAATAGTAAATGCATTAAGAGAGCTGAGCTTCGGAAATGCAGTATCAATGGGAATAACAACATCTAAAAAATGTGCAAAACAACAAACAACATATACCGTATTATGTATTAAGAGTGCTAAGGAAAAGAAAAACATATGATATCCATATTGGGCAGTTGTGAAATAAAAACTTAAAACACACAAAAAAAACACTTCAAAAATTACCAACAAGACACCTTCAACTAAAAGGTCCTAGAATGTGCATACTATCATGTTAACTCATGCAATTATTGATTGAATTAAAGTAGGACAGCTTCCCAAGAAAAGATTCAATCCTTGAAGCCTTCTAATCTACTTAAAGATTGCAAGAAATGATTCATGTAAAGCTCTACTAGACTCAAGTTTTGGAGTAAAATTAATCCCAAGAGATGTATAAAATTTCAAACCTACCTTCACTAAAAAAAATATAATGTTATGTTAGAGTTCATTGATCAATCCATCACTATTTCCTTGGAATTAGTGCAGGATATTATGACCACCATTTATCTATGGTTTTAACCATTTTATTTTTTAATAATTCATGTAAAAAACTATAACTAGGCCACATTCAAAGATCATTTCATCAATAACAAGTCATAAATAAATTTGGTATACCTAGACTATTCATTTTAGATAATTAAATCGATTTCATGGGTATTACCTTTTGTAAGTGATTAGTTGTCATCGCTGGGCTACATTGATGAGATCCCATTGATGCGATCTCATCAACGTGATTGTCGATGCATGATTTTCTCTATTGATGTGTATGCATCAATGCAGTGTCTCTTATCACCTATATAAATCTATGCACCAATTGCATTTATGGCATCCATTATTTAGTATCCTAGAAAAGCTCTTACATTTTGTTCATTTGATAGTTAGAATATTTTCTAAGTGCCCGCAATAGGAGTAAGAAGTGTACAGATCCTTATTTGAACACTGATGTACTTAAGCATCTTGGTGTGAATGGTAATAAAGATGAGCTATTTTCACAAACCTTGCAGCATTTGGAATTAGCTTAATGTTTACTTAATGAATTTATTGTTTGGGAAATATAATTTAATGCATTGAATTAATTAATTAATTAATTAATTAATAATTCACATAAGTACCACCATTTTGAGCATAAGTTAACATTTGGTAATCCTAGTAGTGCTTAAGACTTGGTAATCCATTAACATTGCAACATGGTTCAAGACGTGTACAGTAAATGGGAACAGGCGCTTATGTTAGGATTAGTTAAGATATTAGTTAGTTATGAGATTAATTAAACATTTAATTATGTTATTTTCTAGCACTTAGATGATTTAAATAATAAACATAAAATGATAAAAATCATATGCCTTAGTTACACTTAACCATACATTTGCACTTCATAAGTTAAACTGAGAAGACAATGATCACGTACGTCAGATTTCCTTTTTAGACCCAGTGTACTTAAAGAGCTAAAGTATATGAAATTTTATTGAATCACTTAGTGAACACTAGTGATACGTATGGTTGGGCATAGGGACTGTTCATTTCTCATCATTAGCATCATTGCTAGGGACTTTAGTTACCTACATGCACTATCTAGGACAATAGTAAAATCACTAAACAATCATTGTAACAATATTAATGATTTATCTTTTTGGAAATATTAGTATTTTAAGTCACACACATTATTAATTGAAATCATTTCTCCTTCACATAGGACCAATAACACATCGTATGATGAAAACACTCAAAAGAGAAATGATAGGTTCTATACTGAAGAGAATTGGAGTAAACAACCTCAAGAAAAGGTTTCATATGCTTATTTCCACCCTTACTACATGTAAGGACTACATTCAACTAGTGTAGATAATCATAGAGGAGATGGAGAACTTCCTAGAACAAAGAGGGCCTCAAGACCAAAGACCTCATCTAAACCTAGAAAAGATAGATCAAGGGACCATGAGGGGAGAAATAGACCCATGGTGATTCTCCCAAATCCACATCTTCCTCTTCCTCTTCAACATCTAGTTCTAACGAAGATGAACATAGGTATAGAGATAGAGTTCTACTATGGGATTAACATAAATATAAAAATCGGACCCAAGGGCAAAATCAAAGACATCAAAATGAGCATAGACAAGATCATCACAATCAAACGAATAGAGATATAGATTATCACCATGATGTGTCTAGTATAGATGAACCCCTATTGGCTACTAAGGGCCTAACACAAATTAGGGAGGTAATTCAAAACCCCAAAGGCATCAAAGGGATAGCCACATTAAATGATTTGATATGGATAACATTCCTAAATTTAGGGGAGACTACAATTTTAATCCACAACATCATTTACAAGCCTTCCATGATGCCTATGCCTTGCCAAAAATTGAACACAAGTGGCAAAAGCTTAAGTTCTTTCCTAGGACACTAATAGAAAAAGCTGAAAGTTGGTATAGATCATTGAAACTAAATTTCATTCACCAATGGTCCATAATGCTAGAGCTCTTCAACAAAAAATACCAAACCTATGCAAGCATGTCCAACCTAAGAAAACAAATCCCAAGGATGAAAGTAAGAAAATCATGAAGCATTGAATGTGGCCTTGGATAGATACTATTCTCTTCTACATAGATGTCTAGGCCATGATTTCTCTCAAAAAGATCAAATTTTCCACATCATGGATGGGCTTCATAATCAAATGATAGAGACCCTTGAGATTTATGCCCAAGGTCGATTATCCAAACTAAAAGTCCAGAAAATACAAAGGCTATTCAAGTGGATGGTAAAAGAAGAAGGAGAGCTATGTAAATGAGAGACTATAGAGGAATATAATTGGGACCCAACCTTTCAAAAGAAGAGGATCCATATCTATGATGAGGAAAAAGAGGCAGCTCTTGGTCAAGTGATTTTAGAAGAAACCTTACCAATAAAAAAGTCTATCAATGAGCTTGATTCAAGGCTAGATAAGATATGGAAATTAATGAATGATAATGTTACAACTTATGCAAAAATTGTAAAGGAGAGGATAACACAAAATGAATCAAGTGATCAAATCAAGAAGAGGAAAAAGAATCAAGAAACAAGTAGGAACACTTATCAGTAAAAACGAAAAAAAATTAGAAGAAGAGGTTATAGACTTAACCACAAAGGAGGATGATGGATGTGACATTTTCCTATATAACTATCCAAAGGGCTATTGCCCAATCATTTTACATCTACATGAGTACTAGGATTTTTCTTTGAATGCCAAGTTTGTACAAAAGCAAATGCTTAGGAAATTACCTTTCTCACAAGGTAATTATAGATAATCCTACAACCAACTAAACTATCCTAGTGGGACTTCTTATTAGCCACAAAACTATTATCAACCGCAATGGTAAAACCCATAGTCGTGGGGGAAGCCATCATCAAACTAGCACTACCCTTGCTGTTAGTTAAACCCATATAGATATTATGTTCAACAACCTATTTCCCCAACTGTAGCTGTTAATTGATGGTAGTTTGTACTATAATGTTATTTGATTGCTAATGTCTAAATTTTACATTTAAATTTTGGTGTTGATAACTAAGATATGATTTCTTTTTCATGATAACAAGTAGTAAGTCCACATCATCCAACAATCCACAAAACTCTATGGTATTACCTTATTTTAAAAATGTGCATTCCCTTCTTTGATGAAACTTTCAATAAATTTTTGCTCTTGGTAGTTTTCAAACTTGGAAAGGATTAAATGAATAGACAAGGATGTGACTTCAAGGTGATTTGATGCTCTTCGTACTTACCTACCCTCTTGGGTGCATGAGTGTTTTCATGGATTTCTCACCGTTCTATTGTCAACTAATAATAGGAACCTAAAAGTCTTTTCATAGTTTGGTTCTCATCAAAAACAAACAAAAATCAAATACAAAAATAATAATAATGGAAATTCAAAGCACATTCCTTTGACAAAATAATGGGCTACAAGCATTGGTTATGGGAATAGAAAGGCATGTTATGCATGCTTGAAGATCTCCTCTAACTAAGGTCCATCTCACTTTTTGCTTCTCTTTTCTTCTCTTTTAGGAATGGTGATTGATTTGTGGGAATATTCTTGTGCCTTGAGAGGGTGGACTGGTCATGGAGTATCAATGCAAAGTCACTAAAAGTGGTTGGTTTTAATTCAAACTAAGGATGAACATTATCAAGCCATGTTAACCACGAACTCCATAAGGAACTTCATGTGACCATGATACAGAACTCCACGCCACTCCCATTGACGTAGCACAAAAATTCTATATATATCACATAACACTTTGAAAATTTTGCCATTTGCAACAAATTTAAGAGGAGATTTTGCAATTTTTTATAGCCCAAAACATTCCAGAGCCCATACCTTTCAAATCATTTGTTTG
>MNCI01011305.1:0-18027 GCA_015680685.1 Gnetum montanum
ATCATGGCCCCTATCATGGCCATGTCTTCTATGATGTATCTTACTACATCTTCTTTTGTAATGATGTTTCCCTTCTTTTTACTTTAATCTATGTTCTATTCCATCTCTATGATGATGTCTTCTATCATCTTCACCTTATTGTTGACTATTTCTGCTTTAATCTTAGTCATTGTCATCCTTGTTAGAGCTATACGATAAGAAACATGGTGAGGATGGAGAGCTAGGAGAGTTGTGTTAGCTTCCTTTCCTTCTCTAATCCCTTGATTATCCTCTTACTTGATGACTAGGAGACCTTGGCCTTGAGGTTCATCTAATTCTAGGTTCAGCTTTTCCTGCCTTGGTTGCTTGTCAAGATTGAATGTAACCATTGGTGGGTTAAGTTATCTTCACTGAAGGAAGGATGATCTTGGCATTAAGATCGCCTTGATTGATATTCAGTATTCTTTTGTGATTACAATATTAGTGTGATTGGAACCCTCTTACCCTTGTAGGTGTCATGGCAAGCCTTGTTGATTTTTTTTTTTCAAAATTGGACCTTCATAGGTTGATAATCTCTAGAGAGGTGATCTACCACTTAGTACTCTGGGGCTATTGTTTCAAGCCCCAGCTTTGTTAATTCTACCATGAGCATTGATGGAATGACACAATCAAGTGGTAACATAATGTTATCCTTTAGGTCTCTCCACTGTAGCTACTCATCTTGGTGAAGATGAAAGTGAAGTCTAGATAGTATGGATTTGGATGAGTGTAGACCACTTTGAATTTTGAGGATACTTCATCCTAGTTCCTCTTTTTTCTATCATGAAGTTTTATAGAATCAACTGTAGGGGGAAAATTAGTCCTGCAAGAAGAAGACATCTTTCAATTTGTTCTTATAGTATGCCTTTAATTAAATATTATTATTATTTTTCTAACGGTGGTTTGTTATCTTCCCATAATGATCTTTTTATGATTTAATTATTTATAACACTTAGTGCAAACCACACATTCCTTGGCAATGGTGCTAATGATGAGTGGCGAGTATCCCCTATACCCAACTATATGAATCACAAGAATGTATACACAATTCAATCATATTCCATAAAACATTGGTCAACTAGTATCCTAGATAATTTAGTGTTATGTTGCTAGTCGTTGTCTTTTGAAGAGTGGTGAGGTACCCCTCCACTCAACCATACGAATATGAGCATTCATGCATGATCTAGTCGAACTCCATGGACAGGATAGTTATGGTATCTAGATCATTACACGTTGATCGCAGTTCGCTATCTTCCCACCTAGACTAGTATTTGCTTGTCACGTATGTAATGACAGAAAATGTCAATCGCTGGAAATAGCAAGCGAAGATCCGTGTACACAGTCTTAACCACAAATCCGTGAGAGGGTCGTGCTGGAGAAAATAGATCCGAGGTATCCTGAATGGTCTTGTTCAATCAGACAGGGACTTACTTAATTAGTAAATTATTGAATATCGCCATTGACTTGACAATTTTTATGTTAAAGCTGGTCATGCCACATTACATCTTGGGGGCAAGGTGCGCTATAAACCACTCTTGCTGAAAGCGCCTCATGATTACGTTGCGATACGCTGATGAGCGTATTGCCACGCATGGATAACAAATGCATGTCTAGTACTGCCTTAGCTAACTTTATACTGCATTATGCTTGTTTACGCTACATAGCGTAGCAGAGCGTAATGTGATGAATTCCACATGTGTTACACTTATTTATGCTGCAAAGCATAATAGAGCGTAAAAGTGGTTAACTCAAGCCATTTTTGTGCTTATTTACACCGCAAAGCGTAATAGAGCATAAAATGGTGAACTTTTTAGCGTGTTATGCTTACTTATGCTGCGTAGCATAATAAAGCGTAAAGCGACCAATCTGTCATGCTACTTTTGACGTTGACTTTGATTTCTTCGAGGCTCATTACATTGCTTTGCGTAATGGAGCGTGAATACAGTCCTAATCAAAAGACTTGGTGGAATATGTGATAAGTCATAGACCACTGCTTAGATCTTAAACTTGTCATATTTGCAAAAGTTTCAAGTTTCTGCTGACTTCATTGCTACAGTAAGCTACCTTCGTTATATCGCACAGAATTACGCTGAGCGACATGATGCTACATTACGTAATGTAGCGTAAGAAGCAACAAAGTTAGAATTTTTTAAGAAATATGGAGACTTGATGTTGCACGCCCTTTTACGTTGTTCTGCCTTCTAGATTTCTGCTACGAGCAATTTCCATGGTGTTTCAATGGCGTCTCTTTGTTGACATTTAGAGGGCTTGCCCGAAAGACGTCGACAAAGAATATGAAACATCGGATAGGTAAAAGTACCAACAACATCCATCGATGGTTACTTAGGTGTCACCCTGTCAATCTAGAAGTGTAGAAGTGGGAAAACTGAAGATAAAACGGTATGGGGGGAATTCTTACAGAAGCGAAAGGAGGGAGTTTCGGAGAAGACTCAAGTGGGTGAGTACAACGTTTCACGAATAAGTCATGAGGCATCCTCCTGAGATTGCATTTGCATGGAGTTATACCATCATATTATAGATAAAGGGGCTTGCAAGGACGAGTTGTGTTACGTCTGCACAGCTTGGATGAGTTTTTTTTCATCCATTTTGCTGACTCTTTCTTTTTGTGTTTTTTGTCGCCCACTAGGCGAGTTACGTTGTGCCAGTTCATGGACTTGATTGTAATGTCGACATAGAAAGCATATGTTGTGTATTCACATTTTGTACAAGGAAAGTAGATAGAATGGCCAAGGAGTGGAATAGGAACAAGAGGTCGGATTATGAGGAAGATGGGGTTGCACTCCTAAGTAGACAGGCTAACCTGAGCGGCCATCTCAAAATGCTTCCTGTACTTCACTGCTCTGGTGAATGTACTTTTGAACGATGTCCTCGTAGCAAGTAACCTGTAATCAAAAAACAAAACAGAGGACACCATTGCTTAGTTGAATCATCGAAGAAGTTCTTGAAACAAGTACCATCCAAGGCGAGAAGGAGTGAGCGGGCCATGGATAAGGGACTGTAGCAAAAGGCCAGGGTCCCAATGTTGATGCTCGGCCTAGCAAGTCGCCATCAACTATCAGACTCATCGCACCAAACTGGTTATGCAAAGAACCAGCCAGATGAATCTATGAAGCTAGAGTTTGATAGTAATGATGACCAGAGATCCCCAAGGCCGTGGCCGATGAGAACTCCCTTGGGACTTCGGACGGCAAAACTGACCTCTCAGAAGTACCATCACTGAAATGGTCACAGTAACGATATCTTCGAGGGATCAGTAGTATGCCTTTCGGCATATCCGAGGAATCAGTAGAATGCCTGCAAGGTAGCAATGCTGGGGTTGTCCCAACATCCCACCCTGTTCGTTTTGTAGTCGTGCAGAGACGTTTACGCTTGCTTGATTCATATGTTGGTGGTCTGTAGGTCCCAATTTTAAGTCCTAGTAGACTTTTGTTGCTAGTTTTAAGTCCTAGCAAACCATGGTCCCTGTTTAAATTTTGGGTGGACTGAAAAATGCTAGTTTTACGTCATAGCAGACAGCGATAGAGCTGATTTATGGTCTCAGCAGACCATGCTGTGGATGTCAGTTTCATGTCGTGACCTAGGGACAAGTCTATGCTAGTTTTATGTCTCAATAGACAGATGCTTACCTTTGCTAGTTTTATGTCATGGCGAATAGCTGGTGCCAGTTTAGCATCATGGCAGACGCGTGCAGGAAATGCCAATTTTATGTCTTGGCGGACCTATACAACACTGCCAGTTTTACGTCATAGCGGACGATTGCAATTTGCTAGTTTCATGTCATGGTGGATGATTGTTGCTAGTTTAGCATTGTGGCGGACACATGCAGAAAGTACCAGTTTTACGTCGTAGTAGACGATCATTGCCAGTTTAGCGTCGTGACAGACGCATGCGGAGAATCCCAGTTTTACGTCGTAGAAGACGATTGTTGCGCCTGATGTTAACACTAGATATGCAACTAGATGTAGTACCACTTCAGGTATATATGGTTCACAGGATTTGATAACTCGTTGTCGTTGATGTCTGCTAGCTTGAATGCACCTTTGCCATACACGTCGGCTACTAAGAAAGGGCCCTCCCAGTTTGCAGAGAATTTGCCTACTGGTTCGCGAACGGCCTTGAGAACCAAATCTTCTTTCTCAATTGGATGTCATTGAAGATTATGATGGTGCTTCTGCCTCTACTTATCTTGATACTTTTCGATGGTATCAAGTGTCTATATTCACTTTTCCTCTACTGAGTCCAAATCCATGATCTGAGACTCGATGTGTTGAGTGTCATTTATAATCGTGGAGAGGACCATCCACAGAGAAGGAACTTGTAATTCGAGGGGCAACACCACCTCAGATCCATAGACTAGGCTATAGGGTGTACTGTCTGTAGCTGTTCTACGTGTGGTACAATATGCCCATAGCACATAGAGGATCTTTTCATGCCATCGTCTTTTGTTACTGCTGAGTATTTTCTTGAGTAAATTGATAATGACCTTATTCGTTGCTTCAGCTTGACCATTCACTTATGGGTAATAAGGCAAGGAAAAATATTGTTTGATACCAAGGCTATCACAAAAAGATTTGGTTTCCACACTGCTAAATTGTGGCCCATTATTTGTCACAATAGTCATCGGGAGGCCAAATCTAGTTATGATGTTGTCCAAAATGAAATGGTAGACCTGTTGAGATGTGATCTTTCACAAAGGGATGGATTCAACCCACTTCATTTAATATTTGGTAGCCATGATTATGAAGCTGTGCCCTGAGGAAGATTTTGGTGCGATAGGCCCTATAATGTCTAATCCCCATCGTTGGAAGGGCCATGTAATCTGCATCGTGTGTAGTTCTGTAGGCGACACATATATAAGGTTCACGTAACGCTGACACATGTCATATGTTTTAACCCTTGTAAGATAGTCTTTTTCCATATACGGCCAATAATACCCTAAGCGACGAATGTTAGCAACCATGGCTCATGGGGCTACGTGTCCTCCACACAGTCCCTCGTGAACTTCGTCAACTATACGTTGTGCTTGGTCTTTGTTAACGCAAGTAAGCAATACTCCATCGAAAGAGTGTCTACAAATGGTATTGTCTCCTATGATGACGTATTGCCTAGCTCACTTACAGATTGCATCTTTTTGTGCATGCATTAGCTCGTGTGGTGGTTCGCCATGCAAAAGGTAAGTTTTAATGTTATTGTACCATACTGGAATTCCATCCACAAGCAGTGAAAATATTTGCATCATCTGAATGACAGGATCTGCACACTTTGTCATTAAGGTGGGACTAGTGTCAAATAGGTGTGGTGGCACATTCAATGCTAATATAGCCAGTGCATCGGCTAGCATGTTGTCATTTCAAGGCACGTGTTGGGCATCGGTTGCTATGAACTGCTTGAGAAGATCTTTAGCCATATCGCAGTAGGGCTGTAAATGTACAGCCTTGCAGGCGTAGACTCCTATGATTTGATTTATCATGAGCATCGAATTGCCCCTAATTGCCAGGTGTTGAACGTTAAGCTCTCTGGCTGTTAATAATCCCCTGAGGAGCCCCTCGTACTCTGCCATGTTGTTCGTACAGGGGGAGGTCAAGCGGTAGGCGTACAAACGTACATCCTCAGGTGATAGCGTTATGACTGTGGCAACACTACCGCCTCTAGCGGTTGAAGCTCCATCAAAATGTAACATTGCTTTGAGGCCTGTTAGAATAGGGCTTAGACTATGTACATGTTCATCGGGAAATTCAGGCTCTATCGTCGCCTGACTGCCAATAGGTGATGTCATTAGTTGGTCGGCTATCGCTTGGCCTTTCGTAGAGAATTGGCTAATGTAATGCAAATCGAATTCTGTCATGATAGCTTTCCAACGAGCTATCCTAATACTTTCATATACATTGTGCGTAATAGCTCTCAAGATGTTATTATTGCAGATTATATTGACTTTGGTATGGAAGAGATAGTGTCTACACTTTTTGAGCGCAAACACTAACACTAAACAATTATGCTCTACTTCATTATACCTCGTTTCAAACACACATAGAGCATGAATCAAGTAGTAGATGGGTACTTCTAACCCATCACCTCTCTTTTGACAAAGTAATGTAGCTAGGGATACGTCTCAAGTTGTGAGGTAAATGTAGAATGGTTGATCCCTTTGTGGCGGGAATACTGTTGGCAAGCGTTGAAGTTCTTATTTCAAGCTGTCAAACGCATGCTAACAATCATCTGTCCATTCAAAATTGACCCCCTTCTTAAGCAGATGCTGCATAGGGTGTAATTTATCTATTAATTTTGAGATGAACCGCCTGATAAACTGTAATCGCCCTTGCAACCCGCGTAATTGCTTGAGACTTGTAGGGGGTGTCAACTCAACGATGGCCTTGACCTTGTCAGGGTCTACTCGTATGCTAGTTTCTGATACTACAAACCCCAGCATGCATCTAATTTTTACTCTGAATATGCACTTCTTTGGGTTGAGCTGGAGGTTGTATTTACAGCATCTTTTAAGGACTAACTCTAGGTCCTCTGAATGATCTTCTGACCTTACAAACTTAACAGCTATATCGTCAACATAATCATTCAGTCTTCCTAGGAGATAAGCACTAAAGATGTACGTCATAGCTCGTTGATACGTAGCTCTGGCATTTTTTAAACCAAAAGGCATCATAGTGTAACAAAAGGTTCCCCAAGGTGTCATGAATGTTGTGGTCAGCTGGTGTTCTGGGTTGATGTGAATCTGATTATAGCCTAAAAAGCCATCCATGAAGGAAAAAAGCGCATGCCTAGCAGTTGTATCTACTAGTTGGTCAATACTCGGTAGTGGGAAGTTGTCCTTGATTGTGGCTTTTTCAAGTCTCAGAAGTCTATGCAGATGTGTATCCCTCTAGTATTTTTAGGGACAACTACAATGTTAGATACCCAATCTGAGTAATCAACCATGCAGATGAAACCAGCCTCGTACAGTTTAGTGATCTCATCACGTACTACTAGTGTAATTTCTAGCTTAATTTTCCATGCTTTTTGTCTAATCGCTTTAATATGTGAGTCTAGAATTATGTTGTGTTGTATTAGCCTTGGATTTGGTCCTGACATATTCATATGACCATCCAAATACTGTGACGGTATTCTGGAGTACCTGTTTTATATTGTCATGTGCCTTTTGGTCCAATAAAGAACTAACCTTAAAAGTTTTGTTCTCAACTTTATGTGTAACCACAAGGACCTTGTTGAGGGGGTCTTCAGTTACATCTCCAGCCTCCACATCTAGTGTGCACGTCGATTGTTCTAGCCAGTCTAGAGACGTTTTCGACGTGGCTATGGTTGCGTCATTAAGGGAAAGGTTAGTTCCTACTAGTGTGAGATCAAATTGTCTAACGATTCCCCCATGTGGGCCTGTTAAGGCTAGGGGTGCAGATAAAGTTGCGTCCATTTGCCAACTGTCCTGCAAAATTGCCAAATATGAAATTGATTAGGAGAATGCTAAGTTAAATGCCATAAGTATTAGCGTATGACTCTTGGTGTAGTTTGAAAAGGTATGGTATGACATTGCCAAGCGTGAAGAGCTAACTGAATTTTGAATACCGTGAATAGCCTGTAATTAATGTGACCCAATTACGAAGTGATAAGGTGTAGTAGTTTAATGTCGTTTTGGACTGTAATGTATGCGATATCTACCACATTAATGCCTTGATCTTTGGGTTCCATCTCATGCTGACACCAGCGTTTAGGCAAGTCCTGCTTTAATCGGGTGTCAAGTTGATTAGTCTTGCATATTATAAGTAAGCGGTTCATATCGAAAATAGGCTATTGGCTATTGCGAATTTGAATTCAGCTATCGCAGAGAGAGAGAAAGAGCAAAAGATAGTAGTGCATTATTTGTGAAGGTTTATAGAACTGTAACTATGGCACTGAAGGTGAGAGGAAAGAATGCCAAATTGGTGAAAATCAATGAAGTACAGGGGAGTCTGCAGCGCGCTTCGCAAGCCTTGGGCCGAAGTACGAGATGTTACTCCCCTAAATCGATAGGCCATCTCTCACTTATTCGCATTGCTTTCGGTGATATATTTTTTCTTTTGTTTATTCTTTTGAGTTATTTGCGTAAACTAGAGTTTTGGAATATAGACCTTGTATTAAAACAAGGGTTTAGATAGCGGTATTGCATCTATCGCCATTATCTGAGACAAACCTTGCACTGTTGCAAGGGTTTAAGCGATTTTGGCTGCGTGGCTAAAGCGTAATTTGTATTTTTTCTAAGCATGCAATGAAATCTAGATTTAGACTTTTGTCTGATGGTAACGTGTTTATGTTCTATACAGCATAATGGTGAAATCTGTCCTAATTGTTTTGGACATAGTCTGGGTTTTGTGTTGTATAAACCTTCCCATAGCCAATGTTCCTTCCCCTCAAACTCGCCTACATGGGAAAGCAATATGGTTCCGGAAGGGTGCACAGGAGTTCTTGCAGTTTTTGTTGCGTAACTATAGCATCATCATTTGGTTGCATTTTCCAAGCGATGTGGCTGCAACCATTTTGGAAAAATTTTTTGTCGGTTCTACAAAGGGCGTTTTGGCTTTCCTGACAGATAGAGCTATTGACACTGGTCGACCTCAAGACCGTGAACTTAGCACCAAAGGATTGAGGCGTTTAAGTTAGATCTAGAAGATGCCCAGATTTAGCTGTTATCATGCCTATAACACTTTGTTCATAGCCCGTCATGTCTCAACCTACTTTCATAATCCACCAGGCATAATGTATTACTCAGGAGGGTAAGTCGTTTTACTTGCAGTGATGTTAATATGTTTTCTAATGTTTGAACTTGTAGAACGTGGGATAGTAATGCGCTATATGATACAAGTTCTTTATCAATGAAAATGAGTTATTGGGCAATAATGATACATTGTCCCTAACTAAAAGGGCGATAAATGAGTTTACGTCCACTAGCAACATACGCGTCAGTGTCATGGAGCAAATGGCCTTCGAGATTCCTGAGTATTCCACCCGTTACTTTGATTCTTTCAAGAATTATTAGAGCCTCGGATGGTTACATGAGGAATGGACTTTGAACCTACCCCTCACCCTTGCAGATGTGCAAAGGAAGCTTCCTCCATTTCCTTTGCCATTCGGACTTGGTAAGGTTTTATTGTTACAATTAGTTACAGGATATTATTGCTTGAAATGTTGTATAACATTGGCTTTGCTATCTTGACTTGTGTTATCAGTTAGGGAATCTCGGGAAGCTACCATCATGATTTTTGGCAGCTAGGCAAACACCCTCCTCTTCTGTTACAGTAACATAAAGGAAGCACAACGTTGGCTCAGCCACGCGGCGGCCCCAGCTACGTTGGTTACTAAGCTACGGGAGGTGAGGTTGATGCATTTGTTCCTGTCTGTAACCCCCGATGTCCCCGCAAGTGAAATGCTAACCCTGGTTAACTCCTTCAGTGAGGGGGTTGAACTTTTTTGCACGCACATGCGTAACATGCATGTACATTTTGACATTAACACTTAGCTGTTTACTGACCTTTTCGGTATCCCTTTTGATGGTCTTCCCATAGAAGAAAAGTTGAGGAGAAGCCTCAAATGTTAGGAAGAGTTGGAGGAGTGGCTGGGGACTAAGAAGGACACGAAGGGGATTCCTTGTGAAAAGATCATGTTGGAGGTTGCCAAGACCATTTATCCCCTCTTTCGAGCCCGGGCCTTCCCTAGAACGCTCTCGTAGGGGAAGTTCTTCACCATAGAACAGGCATGTATCATGCGAGAGGTGATAGAGGAAGGGACCCAATTCAACTGGGCGAGCTATTTTGTCAAAGGGTTACACACTGAAATGATCAGGCTTTGCCAAAAGCTCGAGTCCCATTTCAGTGTGCACTTTGCCTTTTTCATAGCTTACCTCTAGCGTTTTGTTGAATTTCTGGTGGTCCAGAGGAATAGGGTCTGGGTGCAACAGGACCGAGACAAGTTATCCAAACCCTGGATCTCCCACCTCTTCGGCACTACCCGGTCACAAGATCCTCTGAAGGAAATTGGGGAGTCATTTTCTATAACGAATAGGAATGTGGCGGCACCTCGAATGCGAGGCTCTGACAGCGTAGGTGGGGCACTTCCCTCTTACACCGGTGATGCATCATGGGGGAAGCGCCTGGCGGCAGAAATAGTGGATTCTTTGGTTCAATGTAAAAGGCCTCGTCTAACCGAGGCGCCTATGGAGCCAGTAGGTGGCACAGGCAAAACTGTACAAGTCAGGTTTCAGCGGAGTAAACTTCCACCTCGTAAGCAAGAGGATACAATAAAATTTATGGTAATTATTGTATTACGCAACTTATTCAAGGTGTTTTGAATTATTTAAGTGTATTATATGGCAGGAACAGGGAGACCTATAGAGCAGTTGACCCCTAAGATAGGGGCTATGGTGTTACGGCATGGGGAAAGGGCCCCAATTTTGGAAGAGAAGGCCCCAGTTATTAGAGTGAGTGACACACAGACCCTTGTGCACGAAGAGAGAGTGGAGGCAGAGAACGTTGACGCACTTCCCACTAGGACAGGAAGAGGTAATCGGTCTATTAAAATTTTTAAGAGATTTTGTTATTAGCCAAAATTTTTGACTTAATTATACCACACATGAATGAGGTGATTCCCCATCCACCATTGTAAATAGAGTGTGGGGCGAATTCCTCGATAAATTCGCCTTTATGGAAGGCGTCATCGATGATATGATCAAGCACTTAGAACGCATCAATCTTGGGGCTGGTATGTTGTGGCTATCTTATGCTTATTTTGTTATAAGGTTATAATGCTTAATTACATTTGATCTAATATTTGTCATCAGGAGCTCGCCTTCGATGGGACTCTACGGAGCCCATTGACCTAGACACCATCGAACCCTCATTGGAAGCAACGGTCGTGCCACGCAACATTTACGAAGAAATGCGTAAATGTACGTTATGTTCGACCCGCTCCCTGTGGGAAAGTTAGAATGCCAATGAAGACCTCTGGAAGAAGCTGTAGAGATCAGAGAAGGAAAGGATGTCTCTAACCAGAGAGGTCAAAGACTTAAGGTCGCGATGTGAATTCCTGCAAGCTCGAGGAATAGGTGAAGAGGACTGGCGGACAGCTGTCATTGACTACACTCGCTACTGGACCGTAGTCAGAAACAATGTACAAACTAGTCATGAATTAGTCGAGCAAAGGATGTAGATGGAGCTCCTGGCCCAGAAGAATCAAGACTAGAAGGACTTTTATGCAAGTATCCAAGAGTGGGGATAGACGTAGAAAGATCATAAGCATCTGTATAAGCGAGAAAGTATCGCTTATCGTCAGCATTATCGAGATTCTACCATTGAAGCTCAATCCTTGCAATTTTTCCTCGATGTCATTGGTGCATCTGAGGCCTTCGAGAAGTTCCAAGAGCAGGTGATGGTGAGCGCATCCCCAAAAAGAGAAATTACTCTTCCCAGGGGAGAGACCACAGTCCCTACCTTCTTCCCCGAACCACCCTGGTGGTCTAGTGTGGAGAAGGGGAAGGTTAAGGCTGAAACTAAGTTGTGGAACGAGGTTTGGTCTACGTTGACCGAAGATGAAATTATGTAACGTCTGTGGATCAACTTAGATCAACTCCCCTTTGCTGCTGATGTAGGGCCATTGCGAGTAAGTTTTAGTGTTGTTGAATTTGAATTTTCTAACTTGTCCTATCATGGCTTTTGCTGATAAAATTGTTGTATGTAGTTACAAGAAATGAATGAAGAAGGTGAACAAGATGAGGCGTACGTTCAAGGAGGAGAGCGTAATGATGCAGATCGTCACCTTGGGAAGCAAGTTTTAGTAGAAGAACCCTGTGAAGATGATGTTCCTCATGAGGGAATACTTCCTAAAAGGGACAGCATGTATGAAGATGATTTGATAGGCTTGGAAGCAAAGTTAAGGGATACGAGAGACAGTGGTGCTAGAGGGGATGCGTAATTATGATTACATATGATTTTATTTATGAAATGGAACAAAGACAATATGAATTTTGACACGATTAATCATGAAATTTTCTCTATGGTTTTTAATTTTATGTTTTTATTTATACAAAGCATAAATAGAATTATTGAGGGTTTTCGATAGGTGGCGTTATTGTGACCGTTGAATGGAGTTGCTAGTTTAAGGCCATTGCGGGTCGTTACATAGTGTTTGCATAAAATATAGATGAATTTGCTAGTTTGAGGTCATCCCGGGCCATTAAGTGGTTTTTGCGTAAAGATAGAAATCAGATATTTTATTTTAGGGCCATTTCGGGCCTTCGCTAGTTTTAGGCTGTTGCGGGCCTTTACTAGTTTTAGGTCGTTGCGGGCCATTTGCGTATGCCGGAGAGTGTAATTGATAAAAGTGTAAATATTTCCGTAATTGTATTAATGTAACTAATAGGAGTTAAGAAGCATAAATGGTGTAAACTAGGAAACGTAAATGGAGTAATTGATAGAAGACATAAATATATGTATACTAAACAAAACTGACAGTCAAAACTGACAAGCGTAAATGGAAAAACTAGTGAAAGTGTAAAGATGCGCGTAAATATCACGCAGGTCAATCGCTAGCCCGTAATTGTTTTTTGATAACTTTTATGTTGAGTGGTGTGTAAGGGCGAGCAGATCTATGACCTGACTCCTTCACATCATCATCCTCTCCGTAAAATGGTAGGTCAACCTAGGCTAGGCTGTCATTAGTCATTTCGACTTGTTCGGGAATTTGGACATGGGTTTGATCTTCGGGCATTTCGATTTCTAAAATCCATTCTTCCTCAATGTTATTGAAGATTCTAGGAGTTATTTCATCACCATGTATCACTACCTCTCCCCCTGCATAAGGTAGGTGTATCTCTTGGTGTACCGGTAATGAAACTACCCTTAGTTGGGCTAGCTAGGACCTCCCTAGAATTAGGTTGAAGCCGAGCATCTCCTCGACGACGATAAATATGGCATCTATTGGGAATCGGTCTCCCACCATAAAATCGATATGTATCGTCCCTTTGACTTGAACTCGTGCCCCATTGAATGACTTTAGGTACAATGTCGTCGTAGGACTGATCTGGTTGACCAGGCCCAACTTATCCACTATAGGATAAGGGATGACATTCATAGCTGCACCATCGTCAACGTGCACCCTTTGAATCCAATGTTGACCAACCCAGATGGTGATGAACATGGGTTCTGTTGTCACTTGACCTTTCTCAGGATCATCTTTGATGGATTCATCATGAAAGGCCAACAGGGTAGGTTTAGGTCACTCAGCGGTGGGGGGAAACATGACAGCATGTATGACTTCCTCTTTCGCTGGTAAGCTTTCATCCACAGGTATGGATGTCAGCATACGGACCATAGCCTCACGGTGCTTTTGAGACGTCATAAGCAAGTCATAGAGGCTCAATGTTGTGTTCTTCTATTTTAGAGCCTGCTTGACTTACATAAATGTGTTGAGGAGGTCTTGCTCTTGACTGGGTTGCTTGTCCCCTCTTTCTTCTTCCATTCGCCCTAAGAGATGAATTTCCTGAGCCAGAATAGTGTCGATCGAAGGGTTGCATTTCTTTCTGCCAAGGGGAGGTGGCTGTGTTTCTATACCTTCGTCTTGCCCAGGAGGTGCAGGCGGAGGTACAGAAGCTAGGGGCCTAGGCTTAGTAAACCTTAGCGTAGAGCGGTCTTTGGTTGCGTTAATTGGTGCATCTCCTTCCCTTTTTTCGTTGGATGGAGGTTGATGGTTTTGGTTAGAGACTCTCCCCTGCGTAAAAGGGGCAGCTGGTGGTTTTTGTGTCCTAAGGATAAAAGGTGCCTTAGGAGTAGGCATGGGCATGGCCGCGGCTTTATTGTTAATGTGAGACTGAGTTATAGTTTGAGAGGGCATCCGAATAACAAAGGGTGGCCTCGAGGCACTGCCAACTGCTAGTGAAGAAATCACCCCTTGGGGTGAACTAATGGATGCACGTAACATAAAGGGTTTCTTAGGCAGTACCTTCCCCTCACTGTCCATACTTACCATGTTGATGGTGTACGTTGCGTTATGTGTTTAATGGGTCTTTGTACACATGCATCACCTAGTTTTTGGGACATGTTGGACTACTGCTATCTAATGTCAAAGAACCATTGTCAATCATGCGTTGAATATCGTCCTTCAACGCTCAGTAGTAATCGGTGTCATGACCACACAACTGATGGTAGTCACAAAAATGGTCCAGCCTGAAAGACTTAGGGACTGGCGGTTCGTTGGGTAGAGCTAAAGAAGGGTTATTCAACAATTCACAATGACGTCTGTGATGCTCTAGAGCTTCTTCAAATATTTTTTTTTTTTGAATATATCCTACTCCTAATAATTTTTTCAACAGTTCCGAATGCTTTATAGGCAGGGCTATATATTTTGAACGATCTTTACACTTGAAGTTTGGTTTTGACTGTGAGGGCTATTCAGGGGTAAGTGCTTCTTGGCTGGTACTACTTGCACTAGCCATGGTCTAGCCAGGCGCTGTGGGTGCCTTCTTGTTATTATTCTTTTTGGCACCCTCGGCCAGCGCAGCTACAGTTGTCGTTGTTGTTTTATCTTTGTCTTTACCCTTACTATTGGTGTTCTTATAGGCCACATATGCTGGGTCTTTGCTAGCCTTTACAGTATCTTGGATGCTCTTAGTTTGCATGAAGGCTTGACTTAGGGAGTGAGGGGAAAGATAGTATAGTTTAGACTTGATGAAGTCGTTAACTGCTCCTTTGAAAATAGCCAACAGATGGGCTTCCGCGATAGGCTCACATATTTCATTTAGAGTAGCACTCCATCGCTGTATAAACTTCTGGACTGGCTCAAGCAGGTCTTGTTTCACTCCCATAAGTTGATCTAATGTGACTTCTAGCTTTAAATTGTATTTAAAGTGAGTCATGAATTATGTTAGAAGCTCTTCCAAGGTTGAGATGGAAGAGCGAGGGAGTGCTCGATACCAGTCCAAGGCCTTACCTGCCAAAGACATTGCAAAGACACGGATAATCGTATGGGGCCATTGTTGTAGTAGCAAGGATTCAGACCTAAAGGTAACAAGATGAACATTAGGATCACCTTCCCCATTGTATTTAGTAAAATGGGGAAAATACATCCCTGGAGGCAACGACAGCATGGGGACTATTGGGCTGATGGGGTCATCATGGTAGAAATCCATGACCTATATTGTATCAGAGCCAACAACTTTAAGGTGCTTAGCTTCCTCAGTGAGGGTCTGAATAAGCAAAAAATCTTATTCCAGACCTGTTGATGATGAAGTTGGTGCTGGAGGAGCAGGGGGTTGGGCTAGAAGAGTAGTACCGAGCAATGGAAAGGAAGCGATAGCTTGGCTGACAAATGGCGCGATGGGGACTGTCCCCGCGGACGGAGCTACCTGTGAAACCCACCACCCGACAAGCTGTGTGGAAAAATTGGCCATCGCCGAATGTGTAGGATGGAAGGTGTAAGGATGTTGTGCAGTTACCTACGAGAAATGTGTGGTAGATGCAGCCAAGGGTTGCACACCATAGAATGCAGATTGATTGTGTTGTGTAACAGGCGTGATCCACTGACCAGCCATAGGTTGTTGAACAGATCCCTGCGATTGAATGGTGATTGCGATCTGTTGCCTTGCAATGGGCTCCGATGATAAGGTTTGCACCGGATTTTGCACCGAGTGGATTATAGGCATGGTATGGACCTGCACTTGAGGAATGAAATGGGGGACAGTAGACGCAAGTATCACCAACAGAATCTTGATTACATGTGGCAAGGGGATTACTCCCATGTTATTGTGAGGTGGCATTTGTACCTGCAAGATCGAGGATTGCATGGTGGCCTATGAGACGATGGGAATATGTGTTTGGGTGGTCATGATTGGGTTGAGATGGGTAGCTTCTCTGGTGAGAGGATGAAACAGGGGATTCACATATGTATGGGGGATAGGAGTTCATGATAATGATTGGGATAGGAGTTCATGATAATGATTGGGACAGGAGTTCATGATAATGATTGGTAAGAGGGATGAAGTCATATGCAGTAGGGGTGAAGTCTTGACCCCCTTCATAGATCAGCTCGTAATTTCGTTTTTCCTCCATCTCGGCTCGGCTACGGACAAGTTTTGCCTGGGTCTTGATGCAAATTAAATTATACTCTTCAGGAGTCAAGACGGTGAATGAAGGATTCCTGCCCTATAATCTCAATGAACGACGCGACAGTCCCTGAGGTCCTGTAGCGCCGAAAGTTAATTCGAGAACGGTGATGGGATTTACGATTGTGGCACCCAAGTTAGTGGCGATCATAGTAGCAGTAGTTGTATGTGCAGAATCCATCTCTCAGATAGATCGATAACAACAAACAAAAAGAATTAAAAAGGCGACGGAAAAATGGAACCATGATTGGGCTTTCTACCCTATAGGATTTCAAAGGAATCGTTACTATGACCAATCTACACCACACGATTTCGTAAACTTCCCTAGAGGTATTACGTTTATGTTATGTGAACGTGGGTACGGATTGCTTACAGGGTTCCCATAAAATACGGATTGGAGGTTCAGGTCCTCCTAGCGCCAGAAAACTGTAACGACGGAGAACATCAGTCGCTCGAAATACCAAGCGAAGATCCATGTACAAAATCTTAACCACGGATCCATGCGAGGGCCGTGTTGGAGAAAATAGATCCGAGGTGCCCTGAACGGTCTTGTTCAATTAGATAGGGACGTACTTAATCAGTAAATTATCGAATATCACAATAGTATATATTATATATATATATTTAACGAAATGAATTAATTCGGTGAATTGTAGAAGGAGTAGAAAACAATGTAAAGAACTTGAAATATCGATAATGTCAATGCGACAAGGAAGATCAGATTTAGGAAAGATGCGTAATTCCAAGATCTATGATTTGACTCGAAAGCTGAATATATTGCATACAACGTTCCAACGGTAGACTTTGCTTATCTTTGTACGAAGCATACACGAAACAACAAGAAAATTGTTTAATAGGGAGAACAGAATGAAGGTTGATCTACCTCGTAAGCCAAAAGTGGAATGCAAGGAAGGTCAAGCCTGGATGTCTATCGATCAACTGTTTCTGATCAATAAACCTTGCCAATCGTACTGGATGATCTCTTGATCTCTGATCTGCTCCTTTTGCCCTCGGTAATCTTTGCTTAAAGCTGCTGATGATCGCCAATGAAGAGGATAATGTTTTTGCCAAGAAGACTAATCGCTCCCATTGCCAATGCTCAAACAATGCCTTATGTCCCTCAAAAGAAGAAAATCCCTCCCTTTCCCTTTTTTATTTTTCTTCGTCAACTAGGGTATTTATAAGTTCAGCATCATATGGGAAGGCACGATCTTGATGACACATGTCTCGAACTTTCAAAACACCTGTGACTTGATAATTTTTATGTTAAAGTTGGTCATGCCACATTACGTCTTGGGGGTGAGGTGCGCTGTAAACCACTCTTGCTGAAACTGCCTCATGATTACGCTGTAATACACTGATGAACGTATTACCGTGCATGGATAACAAGTGCATGTCTAGTACTGCCTTAGCTGACTTTATACTGCATTACGCTCGTTTACGCTGCGTAGCGTAGCAGAGCATAATGTGATGAATTCCACATGTATTACACTTGTTTATGCTGCAGAGCATAATAGAGTGTAAAACTGGTTAACTCAAGCTGTTTTTATGCTTATTTACACCTCAAAGCGTAATAGAGCATAAAATGATCAACTTTTCAGCGCGTTATGCTTCCTTACGCTGCGTAGCGTAATAAAGCGTAAAGCGACCAATCTGCCATGCTTATTTTGACGTTGACTTTGATTTCTTTGAGGCTCATTACGTTGCTTTGTGTAATGGAGCATGAATATAGTCCCGATCAAAAGACTTGGTGGAATATGCGACAAGTCGTAGACCGCTGCTTAGACCTTAAACTTGTCATATTTGCAGAAGTTCCAAATTTCTGCTGACTTCATTGCTACAGTAAGCTACCTTCGTTA
>MNCI01011306.1:0-35565 GCA_015680685.1 Gnetum montanum
TAGATTCACTTCCTAAAGGACTAGTGCACTAGAAACGATAAAGTTCGAAGAATTCGACCAGATTGTGTGTGAACGCTTGTGATTCGTATGGTTGGGCATAAGGGTACCTTGTTGCTCATCATTGGCACCATTACTAGGGATTTTTTTTGTGGAATGTTCGCTATTTAGGTCTAAGTGAATATCATTAATATCATTGTACGAACCTCAAGGTCAATATCATTCCCACTATACATTGAATTATAAAAGCACACTGATAATTTCATTTTTTTTTGCAAAATGTCTTCTTCTTCTTGTGAGCACGAAGATACCAAACCATAGGTCCCACAAGAATGCAAGGTTGTATACACTCATCCAAATTAGTTTGTGCTGAATTTCACCTTCATCCTACATCAAGATGAACATATGTGATGGCATGATATGAAGGGCAATGTTGTCTTGTCCCCTGATCGATTTGTACCTAGGATGCTATTCAAAATCCTTAAGAAATAGCAAATCTTCATAAAGAATATGTTGTGGATGGATATGACACTTGAAAATACTATCCCACTAAAACACAATGCAAACGAGATCAACGTCAAGAGAAATCCCATGAAGCTACAAAGGGGAAACATTACACTAACCCCTTGTTCCTACTAGATCAAGAGGACGATGAGGATCCTCCCTTGGAAGGTTCTCAACTTGAAGATTCTCCACCCCCTACTATTGATGGCAAGGGTGTGAACCTAACCTTGCAATTCACTATTCACAAATTAGGTTTAGGAAAGAGTCATAGCCAAGGTAGGGACACAACAAGAACCACAACACCAACGGATCTAAGGATGGTGATCATAATCAGCATAAGAGTGGTTGTGGTCATGGTCTACCTTCCTCTTAATCCTCTTCATCTGATTCCAAACATTCCTCTTCATCCAACAATTCTCATGAAAACCATCATTGAAATAACCATGATGAAGGTGATCGACAAAATANTTCATCGATGCAATAATGATGATGAACCCTTATTAGTGACTTGAAGTATGCTCAATATTGTAGAGGAAGTGAAAATCCCAACCAAACATATGAAGGATAGCTGGATCAAGCACCTAAATATGAAAAATATCCCAAAATTTGAGGGGGGATACAATTCTGATCCACAAACACATCTACAAGCTTTTCAAGATGCCTATGCCTTACATAACATAGAGAATGAGTGGCAAAAATTCAAGCCTTCTTGAGAATAATCATTAAGGAAGCTAAAAGTTGGTACTAGTCCTTAGAGCCAGAATCTATCCACAAGTGGAGTACCATGTTAGAACTATTTAATGACAAATACCAAACGTACTCTAGAGTGTCTAATCTGAGAAGGCAAATCCAAGGCTAGAAAAAAGGAGTATATGAACCCTTGGATGATGCCATGGGTCAATACTATTCACTCCTACACTGATGCCCTGACCATGATTACTCTTAAACGGAACAACTTTGCCACATCATAGATGGACTCAGAGTAGAAATAAGAAGAACCCTTGGGGTGTATGGCCAAGGAAGGTTGTCTAAAATGAGAGCTCATTAGATCCAAAGGCTAATTTAGTAGGTAGAAAAAGAAGAAGGTAAGCTATGAAAAAGGGAAAGTGCTAAAGAGCATAATAGGGACCCGTCCATCAAAAAATGAGAGGTCTGATTTTGTGACAAGGAATCACCACTCAATGAAGTGGTAAACAAAAAGACCTTGCCCATTCAAAAATCTATTTATGATATTTCAACCAAATTTGACAAGTTATGGGACTCTTTGGATGAAAAATTTCAAACTGCTTTAAAGATTGCTGCAGAATCCAAAGAGCAAAATAGTGATCATAATCGTAGGAGGAAAAAAGAAGCTAAACATCCCTACTAAAGACGTAAGGGCAAAGTTTCTACAATAGAGGAAGTTGTGAAGTCTGACTCTAATGATGAAATTGAATGTGACATATGCCAATAAAAACATCCAAAGGGATGTTACCTTGTGGTGTCACACTTACAAGAGTTAGGGGTGTACACATTGAATCCTCGCCTAGCACATAGGCAAGCTCCAAGATGATTACCTTACCCTCAAGGTAGTCGAAGATAGTTCCACCAATAGCAACAAGCTCACTACCCAAGTGGAACTCCTCCACAACCTTATGAATAATACCAACAATGGTACCAACCAAAATCATGGGGAATACCACTACCAAGGTAGAAGTACCCTTAAAAGTAACCAAATCCATACAAGTACTATGTCTAGCAGCCTATCTCCCCTAGAAGTTCTACAATTCATCCATCATTCCAGCATCACTATTACCCTCTAGAGTATCACCGGACACATTCACCATCTACTTGAAGGGAAAATCCATATCTGAATTAGAGGTGGTTAAGACCAACTACCAAGGACAGAAGGATGTTTCAGTAGATTTGGCTCAATGGCTCATGGATTACCAAGAATATAAAGACAAAGCTAAAGCCTATGAAGAGGAATGATGGTTGTTTGTGGCTTGGTATGTCAAGTCCAATCAAATGTTCCTACATTTACCGTGTCCATGGAAGGTGTCGACTGCATCCAACATTGGAGCATCAACATGGATGGCACAGGATCCCCAAACTGAAGAAGAAAAGCTCCAGGCACTCCTTCAAAGACATCCATTTATAAAGCCTAGAGCACAAGATAAGGGGAAGATATCCATTAAGGAGCCACCACCACCAGGAACCACATGAGTTCCAAAAAAAAAAAAAATTTTGTAAATTTTGTGTTTGTATCCCAATTTTATTTTGTTCAATTCTACACTGCGGCATGAGTAACTTCTAATTAGTCAATAATCCCATACCTATCAACTGTGTAATCAATTGAACTCATTGTCATCTTGTTTAACTCAAGGACAAGTTGTTATTCAGTCATGGGGGTATGATGAAGCATGGTTTGCCAAGCTCCGATATCAGATCCTCGATATCAAGTACGCGATATCATAGCCTGGGTAATGATGTCGAATACATGATATTGTGATTCCTGTGTAGGCCTATAAATAAAAAATTCAAGTGCATAGAAAAAAGAGAGTCAGAAAGTGTTAAAGTAGATTCTTTTTTATGATTGTAATTGTATGAAACTTTTATTCGAGTGTGACATAGTTGGACACACACATGATCGGTAATAAAGATCGAGTTTACTCCATCATTTCAGCATTCACTTAGTTTTAAATTGTTTAATTTTTATTATTATTTATGATTTTCTTAGTTAATATTTCTTTACCGTCATTTACTATTCCTATTGTTAAATGCGGAATGAGTACGACTTAATCACGAACATTGAAGTGTAACTACTTGGTAACCCAATAGCGTATTTAGGAGTGCTCAAGTAATGTGCACCTGGTAATCCCATAAGTAGTACATGAGGTCTAAGATGCGTACGGATGATTAAGGATGGATGCTCATCGCACTTAGGCTAGCTTAGACTTTATTTCTTATTTCTTATTAGTTTAAGCAAGATTATTTTCCATTGTCTCTAGGAGTAGCCTAATGTTAGAAATCATATCATTCACCTCACTCTAGACTAAACCATACATGACACAGAAAATACTAGTCCAATTTGGAAGACAGTGAACTATGATCAATGTGTAACTATTTAGATACCACAACTAGTCTGTCTGTGGAGTTCGACCAAATTGTGCATACATGCTCATATTCATATGGTTGAGTGTAGGGATACCTAACCACTCATCACAAGGTTTCTTACTCTTGAGTGTCACAAACTCTTACATCTCTTTTTCTAATAGATGGATCTTTATTATAGTCTTCAGCTAATTTCCTCTTTCTTCACTCACCTTCTTCCTTTGCCACTTAATCAATCAGTCTCTAAATTCGATGGTGATGAGTGATGAGGTACCCCTACACCCAACCATACAAATCATGAAGCGTTCACATGTGATCCTATTGAATTTTGTAGACTCTATAGTTTTCCAATGCACTAGTTATCTAGGAAGTAAACTGTACATTAAGAATGTTCATTGTCTTCCCAACTACACTTGTAAAGCTCAAGGATATTCAAGTGTCCTACTCGACTGAAGCCATTACACAAGCTCTTAGGTTGCCTAATTCTTGAACACAACTAGCAGAGCTTCCTATGCAAGTAGATCTAGAGGCAAAAAAAGAGTGGACTCAATGGTGTTACAAGGTTGACCATAAGGAGTTTGGTGCACTCACATTGGTAGAGCATGTATACTTTAAGAAAGCAACCTATCACCTCAATCCAACAGTGAGGCCTAGTAAGGTGACTGCCTTCTTCGCCTAAGCATGCACCACTCGAAGTAGAAAATTTCCAACAAACCTTCCACAATTAATCTATCTAGAGATAGAAAAATTTTTCAAAGAGAACAAATGTGGAAGAAAAACCTTGCCCTTCCCATGCAATATCAAAATAATTGGAAAAAGGACAAGGATAGTCCACTACAAAAATGATACAATCAAGCATACTCCCATTACCTCCTAGTCCAAAATGATGAAGGAAAAGATGCTTGCCATATCTAAAGAAGAGGAGCAACAACTACCACCTTCACCACCTACTCAAGAAACAATGACGAAAGCCTGCATTGCCATTAAGCACCTGTGAAAAATCCAAGAGCAACTCTTGCAACAATAGGAGCTACGAGCAGGAATCCATCTATGTATCGACCTTCAATAAGTCACCTTAATAAAGTGGCTCAAAGAATTAGTCAAATGAAGAAAGGTAGACCACTATTTTCAGCCCAATAAATGTAGCTACCTGCAAGATCAAATCCCAGTGCCCAAGAGGTGACAGTATCCCTTTCTTAACACTATCTATACTAGAAATCTCTAAGAATGTTGCCTTCTTTTCAGTGCACTTGGAGGAGGTTGAGGGGGCAACTATATTATTGATGTAGCACCAAGGGTAGGAGATAGTTTTTGAAGTGGTTATTACTTGAATCACTAAGGCATTAAACACACCTGTGGCATTTGTACTAGACATTTCTGCACCTAGAGATGTGCAGATGTCAACAAGAACTTTCAGCAAAAGATTAAGTGTAGCCCAGCATAATGAGTTGTTGGACCGATTGGTGGGGATTGGGCAATCGATTCTAAACATCTTTGATTTTTCAGACAACATTACTGCAATCCAATCAAAGCTATTCAAAGCAAAGAGCAAATGTATCATTTTGGAAGGACAACTTGAAACGGCACAAGCACAAAACCAATGCTTGGCCATGAAAGTTGCTGAATTAAGTGCTTGTTTTGCCTATCCTACACTCCTTAACCCTGCATTAACAAGAGATCAATATTTTTAGTAGCTTCAGGAATTATTAAAACAAGTTGAGGATGGAACGGTGATGACCATCTTTAACTAGTCTATAGCAGAAGCAAAGACCTATTCAGTTCAAAAGGACTTGATTCAAATGTATCATGAAAATGAAACATTGACCATAGAAAATCATTGTCTGTGAAATGTTAATGCACAAAAATAACAAATGTAGGAATTCATTTATCAATAGCAGGAGCAGCTAGCTAGAGCGAACATGAAATTACAAAAATTAGCAATAGAGAATTATAATTTTTCTATAGAAGAAGTTTGTTCCTTTCACTAGAAATCTGCCATTGAAATTTCCATCTAGAAAATTAAGGCTTCCAAATTTGAGAGAATCAAGAATCACTACAATGATCAGGTTGGCCTACAGAAGGAGGTGAATGAGAAACATATTCAAATGGCTAAGACAAATGTAAATGAGGCCCTCTAGCAACTCTAGTAAGGAAGTGAAGTATGGCAACCTATCATTGATGGGATAGATGCCTACAACAAAGTGCAGATCCACCTAAAGGAGTTGCAAATCGAAGAAATGAAAGAATATATGAAACTGTCCAATCTCTAATACGAAAATATGGCAATGGTGACTATTAGATAATCATGGTTAGAACTTGAAAAATAGGTGTTTAGTTCGTACTTGATATACAAGGTTGAGTTCAAGGACCACAAGGACACCAAGAAAAAGCTTGAGATAGAAAACATTGAACTTGAAGTTCTCAAGGCATGATTCATTGATCAACAATCAATTTTCGAGAAACTGGCCAAGAGAATGAATGACTACCATGAGCTAAAAAATGTAATCAGGGTGTTTAACATCAAGTGCAAACAATTTATTGTCTAGTTCATTAATGCTAAGGAGTTGCTCCCTACAATTCCCTATCCTTGGCATGTGCCCATTCCGGCCCACATTGGCGAAGCTACGTGGATCATGCATAATCCCAAGAGTGAGGAGAAAATGAAAGCATTGTTGGATGCTTTCTACCTCCTGCCAAAAGTTGCAGCAGTAACTAAATAGCCACAATAGCCTCAACGACCACATGTGCCTGAAGCTAGATAAGGTCCATCGAAGCCTCAAGAGCCTCCACCACCTAGGACCATGTGATCTTTTCAATCATCTTCATGCCATCAAAGGATGTGTTGTTTGATTTTTGTTTGGTGATTTTATGTCGCAAACACCATAATTTGTAATTTTGTTGATCCATACATTAGGTACTTAGTTTTTTCATGTAGTTCTATTGAGTTAGATGCTAGTCAATAATTCCATACCTTTCCAATTTTGTAAATAACTTAAGGATAATTTTTCATGTAGTCATGGGAGTATGATAAATCATTGATTGGCGACATCTACAAGGCCTTATTGACTAGGCCCCATCAACTAGGCCACATTGACTAGGCCTTATCGATGCATCATTTAATGTGTTAATGTGGCCCTATCAATGCATCATTTGATGTGTTGACATGGCCCCATTGACATAGGTTTTGTTCTTTCCTATAAATACATGCCAACTTGCCATGCTTAGGCATCATCTTGTCATAGTTGTAGAAAACCCCTTGTAGTTTTTACATTCAAAAGTTAGAATATTTTCCTAAGTACCCACAACAGGAGTATACAAATATTTATTTGAGCACCATTATACCTGAGCACGACAGTGTGTGTGACAATAAAGACAAGCTTCTTAATAAACCTTGCAACATTCTAGATAGCTTAAATATTTTATTCATGCATTTAATGTTTTTAGTTATTTATTTAATGTTCCTTAGTAATTAAGCTAATTAAGGAATTCAATGAGATAAGGTAAACAGTAATTAAGTAAACACATAAGTAGGATCACTTCAAGCATGCGTATGACATTTGGTAATCTCAGCAATGCTTAACACTTGGTAACCCAACAACATCATATGTGTTCAAGATGTGTACAACAAGTGGAACCAGATACTTATGTTAGGCCTAGTTGAGAAATAGTTAGCCCATTAAATTAAAGTAGACATTTGATGGGACATGATATCGCATGGGCCGCGATATCGTGTACGCGATATTGCATCTTCCCCTACGATATCGCGTACGCGATATCGCGGTGCGTCGTCATATCTATAAATAAGAGGTGGCTCTCCCTTGTTTCCTAATCATAGGCTAGATAGTAGGGAAACTCTGGTAGATTGATCACTCCAGAGATAGAATATTTTCCATGTGCCCGCAGTAGGAGTCCCAAAGTGAACGGATCTTTATTCGAGCAAACATTGTACTTGAATACAAGTTTTTGTACAGCAATAAAGAAGAGCTTTTCGGATAAACCTTGCAGTGTATGGAATAGGATTTTATTATTATTATTTATTACATGTTATTTATTACTTTTTTAATGCTGAATGAGTATGACTTGATTACAAGCATTTAAGGATGTGTACGGATAATCAAGGAACGGATGCTCATCGCACTTAGGCTAGATTATATTCTCTCAACCCTTTCCTCTAGTTAAGTGCCTTAGTACGACCACTTCAAGCACATGTGTTACGCATGGTGATTGAAGCAACGATTAGCGTTTGGTAGCCGCAGTTGCATCGGTTCAGGGTGTGTACGGTAAGTGGAAACGGATGCTGACGCTAGGTTAATTTAGACTTAGTTCATTAGTTAGAGTTAGGAATTAGTTTCTCAACCCTTCACCTTAATAGCATAGGAGACAAAAACATAAAAAGAAATAAAAATCATATACCTCAGACTTGCTTAACCATACACCGTGACAACTACAAGTAAGTTTGGGAAGACAACGAATAATTAACCCTAAGTGTTCCATGGGGCATGTAGGTACTTAGTCTGCAGAGTTCAACTGGATCGCGCGTGCTACACTCGTATTCGTATGGTTGAGTGTAGGGGTATCTCTCCACTCATCAATATTAAATTACTTTATCATTTATCCTATTTATTTCAAGTACCAAAACTATAAAATATAAAATGATAAAAATCATGTGCCTCAATTACACTTAAATCATACCCTTGAGCTTCACAAGTGTAGTTGGGAAGAAAATAAACATTCTCAACATGAAGTTCACTTCCCAGAGAACTAGTGCACCAGAAAACTATAGAGTCCACAAATTTTGACCAGATTGCACATGAACGGTTTGTGATTCATCTGGTTGGACATAGGGGTACCTCGTTGCTCATCATTGGCACCATTATCAGGAACTCGTTCTATTCAAAAATGCACTATCTAGGATTAGTAAACATCATTAATATCTTTGAACAAACCCTAAGGTCAACATCATTCTCACACATAATACAATCACATAAGCACATTGATATTTTATTTATTTGCAAAATGTCTTCTTCTCACAAGCATGACAATGCTACACTACCAATCCCTCAAGAATACAAGGTGGTATATACTCATCCAAATAAGTATGTGTCTAATTTCACCTTCATCTTACACCAAGCTGAACAACTACGATGCAGTGACATGGAAGGCAATGTTTTAATCCCTCCTGATCGATCTGTGCTTGTGATGCTGCTTCAAACTCTTAAGAAATTAGGCATCCAAAATCTTCAAGATGAGTACGTTGTGCATGATTATGACTATTGAGAGTACTATCTAATAGAAACACAATGCTAGAGAGATTGACACCAAAAGAAGAGCCATGAGTTGATAAAGGGAAAATAGTTTACCAATCCCTTGTTCCTACTAAACCAAGATGACAATGAGAACCCTTCCTTTGGGGGCTCTCAACATGAAAATTCTCCACCCCTTGTTACTAGTGATGAGTGTGTGGCCCTAAATCTACAATCCACTATCAATAATCCAAGTTTAGGTAAATATGGCAATCAAGGAAGGGGCTCAAACAAGCATCAAGGTGATAAGAAAACTGACAAATATGGCCATGACAACCGAAGGGGAGTTGGTAGATACCACGGTGGAGGTAGTCCTCCCCCACTGCATCCTCTTCATCTACATCTTCTTCTTCCTCTTCTTCTTTTTCTGAAAAATGCCACAAAAGGAACAACAATGATGGAGTTGAATAAAGAGACAATACTAATCACCAAGGCCATAATGAACAAAGGGGTAACAAAGGACATCATTGGTGACAACACAATAATGATGATGATGAGCCTTTACTAGTAACTCGAAGCATGCTTAACATTGTTGAGGTAGTCAAGATCCCAACAAGGCATGTGAAAGATAGTCAAATCAAGTGCTTAGACATGAAAAATATTCCAAGATTTGAGGGGGATATAGCTTTGACCTGCAAAATCATCTACAAGCCTTTCATGATGCTTATGCCTTACAAAACATAGAGAATGTCTAGTAGAAATTAAAGCTATTCCCTAGGAAACTCATCAAAGAGGCAGAATGTTGGTACTAGTCCTTGCAACTAGAATTCATACACAGATGGAGTACCATGCTAGAACTATTTAATGACAAATACTAAACATACTTCAAAGTGTCTAATCTAAGAAGGAAAGTCCAAGGCTGAAAATAGGGAGTACATGAACCCTTAAATGTCACCATGGATAAATATTATTCTCTTACACCAATATCCTAACCATAGTGATTCTTAGAGGGAACAACTCTGCCACATCATAGATGGGCTCAGAGTAGAAACCAAAAGAACTCTTAGGGTTTATGCCCAAGGGAGACTATTTGAACTAGGAGCTCATCAAATCCAAAGGTTGATAGAGTAGGTATCAAAATAGGAAGGTGAGTTACAAAATATGGAAAGTGTAGAAGAATTTAATAGGGACCCTTACATTAGAAAAAGGTAGGTCTAATTTTGTGATGAGGAGGACTCACCACTCAACAAAGTGGTGAAAAGAAAAGCCTTGCCCATCCAAAAATCTATTTCTAATATTTCAACAAAGGTTGATAAACTATGGTACTCTTTGGATGAAAAATTCTAAGCTGCTATCAAGATTACTGAAGCTTCCGAGCAGAATAATGATCATGACTATAGGAGGAGAAAAGAAGTTGAGCATGCCTACCAGAGAGGTAAGGGAAAAGTTGTTGTAGTAGAAGAAGTTGTGGAGATAGACTCTGATGATGTTGTTGGATGTGACATTTGTCAATATGAACATCCTAAGGATGTTGCCCTGTGGTGTCACACTTACAAGAGTCTAGGATGTACATGTTGAATCCTTGATAATAGTGCTAATGGTGAGCGGCAAGGTACCCCTATGCCCAACCATATGAATCAGGAAGTGTTCATGCACGATCCGGTTGAATTCCATGAACTTTATAGTTTTTTGATGCACTAGTTCTCTAGCAAGTCAGCTTTACGTTGAGAATGGTTATTGGCTTCCCAACTACACTTGTGAAGCTCAAAGATATGGTTTAAGTGTAATTAAGGCACATGATTTTTATCATTTTATATTTTATAGTTTTGGTAGTTGAAATAAATAGGATAAAGAATAAAGTAATTTAATGTCTACTTTAATCTAATGGGCTAACTTTTGCTCAACTAGTCTTAACATAAGTATCCAATCCCACTTGCCGTACACATCCTAAACACATATAACATTGTTGAGTGACCAAGCATTAAGCACTACTAGGATTACCAAATGTCATACACATGCTTGAAGTAGTCGTACTTATGTGTTTACTTAATCACTATTTAGATTATCTTGCTTAATTACTTAATTAGCTTAATTACTGAGGAACATTGAATAAATAACTGAAAACATTAAATGCATGAATAAAATATTTAAGCTATCTAGAATGCTACAAGGTTTATCAAGAAGCTCATATTTATTATTACACACACTGTCATGCTTAGGTACAACAGTGCTCAAATAAAGATCCGTACACTTAATGACTCCTACTGCAGGCACTTAGGAAAATATTCTAACTTTTGAATGTAAAAACTACAAGCACTTTGCTACAACTATGATAAGATGATGCCTAAAGATGGTGGGTTGGCATGTATTTATAGGAAAGAATAGACCCTATATCGACGAGGCCACATCAATGCATCAAATGATGCATTAATGGGGCCTAGTCAAAAAGGCCTCGTCAATGCAGCCAACCTGCAACTCATAAGATGGGTAGTCATTTTAGATAATTGGCCTTGGGCATAAACCCTAAGGATCTTTCTGGTCTTATTCTATAACCCCTCAACAATGTGCCTTAGTTGTTCCCATTGTGAGAATCCATGGTGTAGGCATCTATGCAATAGTAAATAGTACCTACCCATTGCTGCATCAAGGATTTCATGGGTTCTTTGCTTTCATCTATGGATTTTTTTTCTTAAATTTGACACCCATGAGTAGGTTTGATACTTTTCATTGAAGATCTTTAGCATGGTACTCCATCTTCTAGTTGATTCAGGTTCAAGTTCTCTATACTAGCTCTCAGCCTCTTTCATAAGTGTTCATAGAAATAACTTCAACTTCTGCTAATTACTTTCAATGTTTTGTAGGGTGTTGGCATCATGGCATGTTCTTCATATCAAGCCATTTGATACAACTATCCGTCATGTGTCTGGTTGGGATATGTACAGCTTCCTAGATGTTATCATGCTATGGGTTATCATTAGGGGTTCATCATCATGATCAGGTTTGTGTGCTCTATTGTAGCGGTATTCCCTTCTATGCTCATACCTTTCTTAATCCTCACTTCAATCCCTGCATCTTCTTCATTCATATCCTTCATCTTCCTAATTTGAATGCCTTGGGTGATAGTCATGATGATCATGAGTCCTTTTCTCTTCCCTATCATGGTCTTGGTGCCTTAGCCTACTATTATTAGAGTTCATTGACAATCATAAAGATGAGAATGAGGCAATAGGAGAATGATGTCTGTTTGTTCTCCTTTCAAACTCAAGTATTCTTCTTTGTAAGATTTGATAGAAACTCTTGGCCTTGAGTCCTACTTATACTTTGAGTCAGTTGCCTCCCTCTTAGGTGTCTCTACTAGGATGGAATGCATTTGAACTTTGACAAGTTCCTCTACTCAAATGATAGGTGTCTACGAATGAACTTCAAGATTTTGGTGGAGTTTCTCAGTGATGAATGCATCACCATCAAGCTCTTCTAAGACAATAGGAGAATTGACTTTCTTTTCCTTATTTTGGACATGTTTAATTTCCATGGTAGCATGTTTAATTTCTCTTCAATGAGCTAATATGGTCATGTCATGTGTTTGGTCACATGATACCCATCAAGTGCCTTACTTAGATTCATGCCTCTTAGAGTTATCTAAAGCATGATGGGTGCTGAGCACTCTAGAGGTAAAACAATGTTACCTTGGAGATCTCTCCACCTTAGTTACCCATCTTGGTGAAAGATGAAAGTAAAATCAAGATAACAAGGATCATGATGAACATATGAGATCCTTGCTTACATTGGCATACTTCATTCTTCTTCATCACTAATTCTATCATTGCCTCTTTTTGTCTTCTTGGCAAGTGATGAGGTATCCTTATTTGAATCCATGTTGTGATTTTAAGAAGTTTGGTTAAGTGTGCTTAGTTATTTAGGTTATAAATTTTAACTTTTAATTCTAATACAACAAACTTTATGAAATCAATTACATGGCACACATTGACTTATCTCCAACAACCACACCAATGATGAGTGATGGAGTAATCCAACATCCAACCATACAAGTCATAGCCATTCACACACAACTAGATTGTAATTTGTGAACAAGGCAGTGTGAATATGCTAGTAATTATTTTAAGTTAGAGACTATTGTCTTTCCACATGGAACTAATGAAATCAATGTTTATGGTTTAGGTCATTGTGAGGTACATAATAACTGATGTTGTTAGGCCATTGCTACTCCTAGTGAACATGATGAAATTGAGACAGTTTCTAAGTCTAAGTAAAACAATAAGCAAATTTATTCTATTTAAGATAATAGATATTTGATCTTGGTCTACCATACATGCCTTGGACTCATGTAGTCTTCATTGGGGTTACCAAGTGTACCATTATTGGGTATACCAAGTGATAACACTACTAGGTTACTAGATAACTACACTTAGTGCTTGAAACCAATCTTATCCATACTGCTTACTTTTAATATGTAAAAGAAAATGCTTGTAAAGTAAATGATTAACTAGGGAAAACAAGAACATTTATTCTAAGTAAATAGAAAGAAAACTAAGTGGATGCTGCAATGATGATAAGCAATCTCAATCTTTATTGCCGACATGAACTATGTCCAAGTACAATTCACTCGAATAGAGACACAATATAATCACTCAACACCACACTGCAAGCATACACTTCTAAGTGCTAAAGACAAAATTCACAAAAAAAAATGAAAGAGTTTCACTACTATGGAATGAGATCTATTGCGGATCTGTATGCCTAAGTGCTGTATTTATAGGCTAGCATAAATCCCATGATATCGCATGTGCGATGATGTAGCTTATGCAGCGATATCATATCTATGATATTGTAGCCAAACAAAAATTGAATTTATATATATATATATGGTTAATAGTAGTATGAATGGGATATTCTTAAAAATAATATAAATCAGCTTATAAAAGACTATATGATGGATTACATTGTCCAAACATGAACAAAGGTTAAAGGACCATAATTAAGATTCATGCACATGACATCAAAATGATTTTAGAAAATGAGAAAGGGGAAAACCCTGAAACAATTTGACTATAGAGACATCCCAAGATATATAGCTAACATAATACTTAAGAACTTAAAAGAACATAACCATATAAAAAAGCATTGATTATATCTTATAAGCTAAACTATACATGTAAAGAAAAATCCCTTGAAGTTTGACTATTATTAAAAGTTTATACATGAGTTTTATAATAGGTAGTGAAGAATAAATCCATTATTTATATGCAAGGCCAAGTTAGACATTTATAGTTATGAGAGTAAAACTTTTGTTACAACCAAAAATTTTAGATAAGTTTACTCAAGCTAATGCATGATTTGGAATATTTTAATAAGTTATTTTTAATTTTATAAAGTAAATAATAAGATTACATTTTTTAAATATAATTTACTTATTGAAGTGTTTTATTAAAGTTTTTTATTCTTTTCTTGTTATTGCTATTGATGGTTAACCAAAGATCTTTTATATATTTTATGGTTGAATATTGAAATCCAATTACTTTGGAAGCTTTTTCTTCTATTACTTATCATGCCTTTACAAATATTTGTATTCATATTTTATTCTTTGTTATGGACATATGATGATATAACACTTTCTTCATGAAACATTTAGGACCTTAACCCTATTTAGGTTATACCCTCTACACCTTTTTGTCATCAAACTAGAATTTCAAACTAGTTTGTAGTTATAATTAAATATTAGATAAAGAAACTTCATTAAGAAAATACCTTATGATTATGATCTACCTAGAATCTAACTTTACCAATGCATTTCAAATTCATGCCAAATTTAACCCTTGGTTCACCATAATCAAAGCTATGATGTTCCTTTAATGAATTTTTTAGTTTACTATAAAATCTCCCATGAGTTATGGTATGCAAGCATATTAAAGAAAATTGCAAGCTAAAGAAAAAGATTTTGAAAGGCAATAGTCACATTGTAAGAATTTTTATTTAATTTTTCTTTCTTTGAGGATATCCTACTTTATGGTGAACTTTTCACTTTTCCAATTTACTACCCAAATCTCTTTTATTACTTTATTATTTTTATTAGTAAGCTGTGATTTTGTTGAATTTTTATTATTTTAGACTTCTTGTGAATTAAAACTATATTAAAATTTTATCCAAATTATTTTATGTTCTTTTAATAAATTTCCTATGATATGTAGGAATTTTGCTCAACTTGACATTCAAATATTTTATGATTATTTGAATTGTCCTTAGCTTAGGATGACATGTTATTAAAATTTTGTAAGATTTTTAGCTATTTTGGAAATCTTTTGAAGAGGGTGAAAATGAAATAATATATATATATATATATGGTTGGGTTTGCTTAATTGGTAGTGGGAACCCCAAATCTTTGAGATGCCTCCATTTATATACAATAGCAAGGTATTCTTAGTGAGCTCCACCTCATGAGAACAAGAGTTAGAATGGATTTCTATCCTTAGCTTTTAATTTTTAAGTTGATGTGTGGCTAATGACTTAGCTAAGACCATGGAACTAAGTAATTAAATATAATAATGTACAATAAGACATACTTAAAACTTGTCCTTTCAAGGTATGTGCCATGATCATTAAGAATGCTAGTAGTAAGACTATTACAAAGACTTAGCCATTAGGAACTCGCTTAAGTCACTTAGAATATTTTGATGTTATTACTAAAATTACTCCAAGACCTATCAATATATTTTTTATAGTGAGGGTTAACAAAAAGCTATTGTTTGAAGATTCCTAGATTAAATATCAAATATTTAGATTTTTTAAAACCTTTGTGGAATCTGTAGATTTTAGACTATTTTTAAGTATGTAATTGGAATTTTTTCTTGGCTCTTATCGTTAAACTTTTGACCCAAAACCTTGTATGCTCTATTGATAGGAAAATAAAATAACCTTTCTTACTTGAAGGGTTTATTAATTGCTAAAGGGTTTAATTCAGTAAAAGGTTTTAAATTTTATAGCCTCAAAAGCCAAGCACAACTTGACCATGAGTTCTTAGAGATTGCAGTCAAGTTACAATTCTTCTTTCTTCTTAACATAACACATTGCAATATTTATGTGAATCATGATAGAAAGTGGATCCATATTGACAACAATACCATTGAATAAAAAAATTAGAAAACACTTGTTAGGTTTCTTGAAAATAAGTAATTAATCATCAATGTTAATGTTGTGGACCTTGGCCATTGGTTGAAGGAGCATCTTTCTAATCTCATTACCAATGCTAATTCCATCAATGATGCACCTTCAAGCATGGATTACATGTTTTTCAAGTCACATAATCAAACTCATCCAATAGACCATAAAAATCTTTGCAGTAGCCTACCATTGCACATGGGTTATAGTATTTCTAGTGGTACCCTAAGTATTATTCTTTTAGAAATTTATTTATTTATTTATTTATGAATTTGTAAATATGAAATGGAGCACATTATTTTCATGATATGGATCTCTTATGAACAGAAATAAAGAAATGAACGTTATGAACTTAATGTTATACAAGATTACTTCTTCAATGATTTGATAACATAGAATAAGCTTTTCTCAAACTACATTGTTTCTTGCATATAATCAACAAATTTATTAATAGAAAATGATTAGAATATTCACAAAATATAAGGAAATGGAAAATTATAAAGAATAAAAAAATATTAAAGAATTGAAATGATATTAAGAATTAGAAGATATTAAATAAAAAAAGTAACAAATCTTTGAAAAAGGACAAATTTGTAAGAAAAAAAAAGGTAAATTGCATGCTTACAAGCCTAATTAAAATGATGATCTACCTCGTGACTAAGGTTCGAGGAGGAGATATGAAAATAGGGTAACTATGGGTATAGTAGATGATTGAGGTGATGTCATAAGCTCTTAGGCTTACTTGAAAGATTTGATCCATTGAATATTGACTAAGATCAGTTTATGTGGGTTATGTGGGCTATCTAGGTAGTATATTTATAAAGCACTATATTTTGAAGGTGGCATGGATAATATAGGATTCCTTACAAACTATCTAGAATTTTGTTTATTAAGAAATGTAATTGGAATTGTAATAAAGAATCTTGTCTCTCTCTTTTTTAATATCTATGTTCCTTATTCTAGCGTTGTCTTTGTTTAATGTACTTCTTGTGGATCTCATTATGCATAACTATTTTCATTATATTTTTATTTACAAGGTTTAGATTCATTAATGATTACTTTTGAGCTAGAATAAGATTGATATTTAAGTTGCACATAATTATGAGTATACAAACTTTAACTTGGAAGGGAAAATTGCATGAATTTTTATACACCAACTTATTGGATGAATAGTTTATAGGAATTTTCCATATAGATCAATAAGCCCATAGAGCATCATTTAGTTTTATGTTCTAGTCTTTTCTATATTTTCTAATCATTCTTGTTAAAATTCTTGTGAATTCACTATTAGTAAGTTCTACTTGATTATCTTCTTAAGGATGATATGATATTGTTAGTTTTTGCTCAACCCCCATGCATTACTTTAGTTTCTTAAAGTTAGCACCCATGAAATGGATTCCATTATCTAAAATTAGTATTCTAGGTACACCAAACTTGTTTACCATGTGTTGCTAAAACAATTTAGCATATGTAGTTGCAATGTAATTTGTTGCTATGACAGCTTCTGCCCACTTAGTTTAGTATTTAACAAAAATAGTCATGTAATTATTTCCATAAGACATGGATATAATGAGTTCCATGAAAGTAATTTCCTAGATGTTAAATGATTCTAATGGCTAGATCCACTATTGGAATCCTTCAAATCTAGTAGTTATCCTACCATCTCATTAACACAATTAACATGATTATACAAAGCACTATGCATCCCTAAAGATAATAGGCCAAAAATATCCATCCATAACAATTTTTATGGATATCCATTTGCCTACATAATGGCCTCCACAAGGTCCTTCCTATGCATCTTAAAGGAATCTTTGCTAATTTCCATCAAGTACACACTAGTAAACTAGGTCATCAACATATATTTGGTAAAGGTTTTCCTTTATTTTCATAAAGTGTTTTTCTTAATGCAAGAATTACTACTTCTTTAATTTATCTCATTCAATACGAATTTCCTATGTTGCTAGGTAAGTGAGATAATCAATGTACTATGTTTTTCTTGTTGATTATGAAATCATTATAGCTTTTACAAATACAAATTCATCTAGGAATTAGTCTGAGAGAGGTTTTTCATCAAAGTCATTATCCCATCGCAACTAAGACAAATGATCAATAACTACATTCTTAATGTTCTTTCTATCATTCATGGTAAGATCAAACTCTTGCAAGATTACTAGCCATCATATGAAATGAGGACCAATCACTAGTTTATTCATTAGGAACCAAATGACATTATGGTCTATGTGAACATACACAGGATAGTCGAGCCCATAGTGTCAAAACTTTTCAAGTGTATACATCACTATCATCAATTCTTTTCCATTACGGTGTAGTTAAGTAGTGCTCTTGCAATGCTTCTACTTATGTAATAGATAGAGTATGGATGTTTCTAATATCTACCTACATAGCTACAAATTCTAATATCTAATTAGATGCATCTATCATTATGTAGAAAGACTTTGGCTAGTCTCATGCTTGTATAATTAGAGTTTCTACAAGTTTCTAATTTAAACTCTCAAATGACTTTTTACAATATTTTGAGCAAATAAATGATGCATCTTAGTAAGTTCTACTAGTGGTTTTGCTATTTTGGAGAAATTTTTCATAAATCTTCGATAATACCTAATATAACCAAGGAATGATCTAACATATTTGGTTATTTGTGGCCTCTAGATTATGCCTTATATGACTCTTATATTCTTTGGATCTACATCTATCCCTATCTTTAAAATTCTATGCCCAAGAGCTATGTCCTCTTAGATCATTAGGTGACTCTTCTACTAGTTAAGCTTAAGATTAGTTTCAATACATCTTTTTAACACTTTCTTAAAATGGTCCAAGAGTTGTTCGAATTTAAACTATAAGTGGAGAAATTATTTGAATATCTCTATACCATTTCCAACCTATTTTTGGGAGATCTTGAGTGATGAATCATTGTTGTGTTGTGTTGAAGGGCCCTTGTTGACGTGGCTCCATCTACATGGTGTTGCCTTGTCAACGGGACAATGTCAATGTAGCATTTGCTACATCTATGGAGGCCCCATCAATGTAGCACTGCAATAAAGTCTATAAATACATTCTCACCAGCCATATTTATGGCATTTCTTATGATAGTTATAATAGAGCTCTTGTAGTTTTGTCATTTGAAAGTTAGAATATTTCTTTGAGTGCCCGCAGCAGGAGTCAGAAAGTGTATGGATCTTTATTCGAGCACTGTTGTACCTAAACACACTAATGTGAACAATAATAAAGATGAGCCTTTTGATCAAACCTTGTAGCACTTAGAATAGATTAATGATTTATTTATGCATTTATTGTTTTCATTTAATATGCAATTAATTAAGCTAAATTAGACTTCAAGTGATTAGTTAATTAATTAAGCTAAATAGATTAAACACATAAGTACAACTACTTTGAGCATAAACACATATTCACTTGGTAATCCCAGCAGCATTATTGCTTAGTTCGCCCAATGGCATAGCACTTGGTAATCCCAATAGTAGATATGTGGGCTAAGAACATGTATGGAAAGTGGGACTAGATGCTTATGTTAGGATTAGTTAGAGATTACTTAAGTAGTTAAAGTAAATTAGTCATTAAATTACTTCACTTCTCTATGTTTGAGCACTAATGACATAAAACATAAAATAATAAAAATCATATGCCTTTATTACACTTAACCCTACTTTTGTACATCACAAGTGTAATTGGGAAGACAACAAATGACTATTAGGGCAAGGTTCACTTCCTAGAAGACTAGTGTACCGGAAGACATAGAGTCTACAGAATTCAACTGGATTGTGCATGAACGCTTCGTGATTTGTATAGTTGAGTGTAGGGGTACTTGATTGCTCATCACTGAGGATATATTGTAAAAAGGTTGCAACTGCATTATAAAAACTAAATGAGATTTGTTTGTATATAAGATTTTCCTATGAACTTGTGAATGTGATCTTAGGTTTGATCCTCTAGAGCTATTCACATCTAATTATAATTATTATACCCATCTAAAAAATTGTAGTGTTTATGCCCTTGATGATATCTAAGACTTGGTTAACAAATGATAAAGAAAAGTAATTCTTGAGTGTATCCATATTTAGCAACCTACATTCAATGCATATCCTCCATTTTCTTTCCTTCTTTGGGACAACAGCAAGTGGGCTTACCTACTCACAATCAGTAATTAGATAGATGAATCCTACCTTTAGTAATTTTTCAAGCTTCTACTTCACAACTTCTTTGAATTTGGAATTTAATATTCATTTATGGTTAACAATGTGGTTTCACAGCTAGATCTATGTAGATATGATGTTAACTTATGTGAGGATCAATTCTTGTAATTTCATCATATAACAAGTATATTAGTCATTTATTAGTAACATCTAGAAATTTTTACTTCTATTTTTTAGTCAAGTTGGTATTGACAATTACTAATTTACCATTATTTAGAAATACATATTCCAGAGAATCAAGTAATGTCTTTAGTTTAATGAACTCTGGTTCTATCTTATTGTGGATTTCTAACTTTTCCTAGTTTATTTCTCCTTCTTTTTGATGTCCTAGTTGGAGAATTTATCTTCTAGATTATTCCATGTCATCTAGTTGATCTACATAGGCATTTGTAAGCCTTTTTATCTATTTCATACATATGTCAAACTTGCATTCTTCTTTTGTTGTTAGCCATTAGGTGCCTTCCTATTTTATGACTACTACACATAAACATCTTTATACACACACTTCTTCTATTCATGCTTTGCATACCAAGATGTCTCTTTGCTTAGTTGTTCAAACTTTCTACACAAAATTGTACCTCGTATCATTGTACGTGATGCATAAAACTCTTTGCTTCTATATGCCTCTTAGATTTTCAAGGATAGGTATTTGATTTCAAGCTTTTTATCAATTGTGCTAAGACATGCTCTCCTCATGATAATTATAAATTCTCCTTTATTTTTTCCTACATGGATGACCAAGAAATTAGCAAGATATGACCATCTACTAATGGTGATTACAATATATTCCACCTTCCCTAATGGAATTGTAATGGATTGGTCTACAAGCTCCAATATAATGTTTCATTTCATTAATAATAATAAGTTTCAAGCTTTGTACATGTCTTGTGAAATGAGACTCATCCCAGAACTTAAATCTAGGAGTGATTTTTTGGAAAAATTTCAACTTTCTATAATAGATTAAAGGACTTTCTATATTTGTTCTTTTCTTAGGAAGAGTTCCTTCTTTAATCCTATTAATAATTGCTTAGGGTAAGCATAGCAATCTTGAAAATCATGTTTTAGTTTGAAGGAAGGTCAAACTCACTTGAATAAATTAGAAACATTGAAACTAGGATTGAAGTCACAAGTATAATTTCTTACATTATTTTGAATGAACTAATAAAGTTACCAGTTCTTTCTATAGCTATAGGACTTATCTTGAAGAAAGGATGTTTCTAAGGTTTATGCTCAATATTAATGGTAGTATCATTCATTTATATATTTACAACTCTTGTTACATTCTTTTGTTGTGGTTTAGTTGGTAGTTATCTATGCATTAGTGGGGACAAAATGGAAGTAAGAGATGTATGATTGTTGAGTGTATTGAAATAGTTGATGAGAAGTGTATTGATCAAGGAGTGATAGGTCTATGGAATTCTGGTGAATAGTAATGATCAAATGCATGAGCAAAAGCATTGCCTGGTGAAACAAGTTATTTAACAAAGTAATAATAAGGATCTAGTTACTCATAGGAATACCACTATCTCGATGGTGGTATCCCCCATGACATTAGGCTTTGTCATTACTGGTGGTACTATTTTTAAGGTTGAGTAAGAGCCCCACTTGGATAACATGATTGTTGTTGGTATGACTATACATAATTGCCTTGAGAATAAGGTAACCTCCTAGGCATCAACTTTTTCATAAACCTAGGATTTAGAGTATATGCTCCTAATTCTTGGAAATGCATCATGATGGAGCAACATCCCTTAGGATATTCATACTATCATAGATCACACCCATCATCTTCTTCTAAATCAAAATCAATGACCCCTTTTAGAATAGAAACTTTTCTCTTATGCTTATACATGTATGTTTCTACTTCATTCTTCTTTTTCTTTTTCCTCACAAGTGTTTTCTCTATCTTTTCTTCTATTATCTTTACTGTAATTATAAATTTTTCATTCATAGAGTTCCACATTTTCTTAACCTTTACTATAATATCAAAAATATATTTTTAAATTAGCAAAGTTTTCCTTTAGGTAACCTTTTTCATAGGATCTTCATTTTACCTTGTCTCACAGGCATAAACATCCTTCTTGCAAATAGATGGATCCTTGTTATGTTCCTCTATAGATTCTCTTTTCTTTAAATCTACTTTCTTTCTTTTATTTGGTCAATAACTATTTGAATTTGATGAACTCACATCTCTACTAGTCTCTACTAGGCATGGATCTTAAGAGTCTCTCTTGTCTTGTTTTGCAACTCATCAATGACATGTTTGAGTTTTTTCCTTTGAGAGAAGTCATGTTCAAAGTATCTATGTATAAGTGAATAATATCTACCCATGGCTTCATTAAGGGATTCATGACTCCCTTGTCTTCATCTTTGGATTTTCTTCCTTAGATTGAACATCCTTGAATATGTCTAGTACTTGTTATAAAAAAGTCCTAACATGGTACTTCATTTGTGGATGGAGTCTAACTCTAAAGATCTACATCAACTACCTACTTCTTTGATTAGTATTCTTGAAAATGACTTGAGCTACTACCAATCATTCTCAATATTTTGTAAAGCACAAGCATCATGAAAGACTTGCAAAGAATGTTGTGGGTTCACATTGTAGCCCCTTTCAAATTTTAGTATTATTCTTATCTAACTACTTGATATAAATGTTTCTTTAATGTTTGGATGGAATGTGAATGACTTATTGAATGTTAATCATGCTTCTAATAACCAATAGGGGTTCATCATAGTCATTGAGTTCATCATAGTCATTGAGTTCATCATAATCTCTATTGTAATGGTGATTCCTTCAATGCCTTTGTTTCCATTCTTTGTCTTTATCTTCATCATGGTCTATACCTCTTCTAGGTTGCTCATCTTGATCTCTCCTGCCATTTTTGCCAGACTGCATGTCTTGATTCCTTGGTGGATCTATATCTCCAAGTCTATGTTCATCACTATTAGAACTTATCAACAAGAATGATGAAGAGAATGGAGGACTGGAAGAGTGATGTTGGCTTACCCTCTTTCTATGGTCCCTTGATTCTTCCCATCTCAATTTGCTAAAGGTCCTAGGCCTTGAGGTCCTCCTTGTTCTAAGATTTATCCCATCCCTTTCAAGATTTTTCAATAAAGCTAAACATAACCTTTGATGCATGGGATCTTTGAAGGGGAAGATAAAAGATTGAGAGGTAGATTAATGCCAGTTAAACCTCCCTGATTAATGTTTAATAACCTTTCTATTAGATACAAATACCAAATGAAGTATGTCTTTGCCCTTGTCATGCTCATGCTTAGCTTCCATAATAGCATATTACCTACCTTGAGCTTCTATTGGTTGATTCAGTCTGAACATATTTTTGGTAACCTAATAGCCTTCATAGCTATGGCTAAGACCAAATCTTAAACATGCAACATGAATCATGGATGGAGTTAATGTGTTAGGTGATAACATAATATTGATTACAAGTCTCTCCATTGAAACTATTCATCTTGATGAAGGATAAATGTAAAATCAAGATAAAAAGAATTTGAATATGCATGAGAGATTCTTGTTTGTAATGGTCCACTCCAAATCTTCCCAATATGAATCTTATCATCACCCTCACCAGTGTTGTTAGTAGATGGAAATTAGTCTTGTGTGAAGAAGCCATGTTTAGTCAATTATCTCTATGTATATTTTTAAAAATATTAAATTTCTTAAAAGATGAATTGTTAAATTCATATATAAAATGATAAAAACAAGCAAGAATAAGCAATAACCTACAAATAGTTAACCCAACACTGGATCTGAGAACTTATCAAGAGAAAATGTGGCGAAACAACTGCAAATTTTGTATTAATATTGATGAAAAAAATATAGAGGGAGAGAGTATAGATCTACAAATGTTATGCAATTTCTTGGGAAATCACTACTAAAGATCTTAAAGAAAATTTCAATTGTAAATAGGGAAGCCTTGTGGCCAAATTTTGTCATCTAATTTTGATTGAATTTGAGGGCAAAACAAATGCTTTGATTTCCCTTCAAAAACTTCTTCTTGTAGCCTTGTTTTGCCAACATCCTAGAGCATTCTCACTCTATAAAGTGTAATTTATGGTATGAGACATGAAAAACATCATGAATTATGCTAAAACGATGTAATTAATGCTTACAATGTCAAAAACATTCGCATTCCCAATGGAAGGCTCAAAAATGTTGTGTATAATACCCAAGAAATTTGCCTAAGCCAAGTCAACATGGAAACAACAAACCAAGCCGATTTAAGCAAGAATCAACATCATTTCAAGGACTTTCGGATCATTCAAACACTACCAAAATTAAGACTTTGGAGCAGAGATCTAAAACCTCGAAGCCATTTTCCTAGCACTGAGCTTGTTACAACCTACAAATCAAGCAAGGTAAACATGTTTTGCAAGGACTACGGAACACACACCACCTATCCGTGCATCAAATCTTTAATAGTAATTTCACAAGAAATTGTATAACATTTGTAGATCCATACTCTTTCACTCTATATTTTTTTCATCAATATTAATTCAAAATTTACAATCGTTTGGCCACATTAACTACTTGCAAGTTATCACCTGTTCTCAACTATTTTTATCATTTTATGTCAGTAACAAACTTCTACGCCCTTAGGTGATTGACAAGACTACCTAAGGCACTTCAAATCCTTTTCGAGGCTCGTGGATCTTGAGGTAAAACTATTTCACACGAATCAATTCAATTTCAAGCATCAAAGTTTTCTGTCACTACAATTTTCTATCAACTAAACTAGAACACTTAGCACCATCTACAACAGTGACACTAATGATGAATGATGAAGCAAACTATATGCTCAGCTATACAAATCACAAGCATTGAGTCACCAAATTATTATCTATTGATGAACTAAATGTGCCTTTTAGATAGTTACATGATTGTTGATCATTGTTTGCCCACTTGAGTTGGTTGTGATTTAATGCATATGGTTTAACCCAAAGTAAGACACGTGATATAATATTGTTTAGATTTGAGAAAGCTAAAGTAAAACATAGAAGTTAAATCTTCATTCTAATGAATAATGAAAATATATTCTAAGTTAGCCTATTGGCAATAAGTATTTGTATAACTGCCAATGAGATTCTTAAGTGACATGCTACTAAGCATACCAAGCAATATCACTACTGGATTACCAAATGATTATAAATTGCACTTGAGATCAATCATAGTTATTCCACCAAATTACTAATGTATGATTGAAATGTAAACATTATGCTAAGTACAAAAGAATGTAAATTGAATTGCATATGAATAGTAAATTGCATGGAAAAGTAAAATTTTCAAGGGACTTTCATTTGGCGTGGTAAGGTGCTCATTTCTCAAATTGAATCCTAGGTTTGAGCCTAGGTGTAGCCACTCTAAGAGGTTAAGCTTTTACTCATCTATCAACGCTCCCAGGAACCCACTTAGCAAGATGAACATTGTGGCTCCAAGTGATAATCCAAGTGAACAATATCAATCTTTATTTCTGATTTGCAATATATACGAATCATATCATATACAATATCTTAGGTGCAATGTCATAGCTAACTCATAATCTCTTCATCTAAAATGTACTTATGCATTGATGGTTATGCCTAATTATTTCTCATTTCATAAACCATCTTAAAATCTTGATTGCATTAAGGATTTCAGAGAATCTGCTAGAACTTGAATAAATTTTTAAGCCCATATTTACTCGCAAAGACATAAGTCCAACTAGAACTTTTTAACTCTATATTGCCTACCAAATGGAACCTATAACTTGACTTTCTAAATCAAAAGTCTTATCACTAAGCCAATATGAAAAGTTACCAAGTATATTAAGGGCAAAACCTCAAAATAATAATAGAATCAAACCCAAAATAATAATAGAATCAAACCCATAACTTGAAGCATTCGTATTCATATGAAGAGTCTTATCACTAAGGGAGTGGGAATAGAAAAAAATCATTACAGAACCCTTTTTTTAACGCAACACTACTTGATCAGTATTCAGTAGTTCTGTTAGCCCATATTTTTCATTACACAGAATATTAGATAAATAATATTAAACAAATAATAAAGAATAGCAGCGGAAAACAGAGTTTGATCCACATTCCCGTACGAAAGGATAAAATGAAGGGGACCGTGTTCGTTACCGACCCGACTTTTCGCTGAAGAAAACAAAGAACGAACGACTCAACGGATATAACGTCAACTTTCCGTCAAAAGTTACTTCAGTTACTAAACACATGAAAGCCACGTGTCAATTTCACCAATCACCATCAAGTTTAGGTTTCGGAAAACCATTCCCATGTACGAAAATTGCAGAGCCAACGAGAAAAACAGAACAAGGAGTAGCATAGACAGCAGGAATTCAAACAAATTGAATCCGATCCAGATGCAAAGGCACTCTAGAAATGGAAAATTCTTAGGGGACAGGGAATCACAGCAAAAGCAGAGATCGTTAAAATCAAGAAAAATTCGTACGTGATCAGGAATGAGAAGAGAGCACGAGGATAACCACAGATCTGAAAAATATAATCAAGAAGCAGCGGAAGAAGAAGACGGAAGAAGTACAATGTCGACATTGTCGTGGACGCCCTGCAACAGCAGCTCGCCATCGTAGCTGACGATCTTTCGCTTCTTGGCAGCTCGCAGCGTTCCTACCAAAGCCTCAAACATGTTGGCGCATCGATCGTCCTTGAAAAGCACCCCGAATTTCACCTGCAAAACAAAACAAACGAGACCAAACCCTAAATAACCTAATACGGTAATAAAGGCCGACTTTCTGCACAGCTACATAGAGAGAGAGATGTACATTATTACGCCTTTATCAATTGAAATCGCTATTTGTGACCGCAGTTTAACTGAAGCGGAAAGAAAGCAATTTCGACTTAGATGTAAGAGCAATTTTGATGTGTAAATCAAATTTGCTTTCGATCTCATCAATTTCACTTATGATTAGAAACAAAAAAATGTATTCAAATATGTAACTTACCATGGATCTGAAAGCTTTCCACAACTTTTGTTGAAATCGATAGAGAGCAAAATTCGTTTACACTAACCGACATTGCATTACATTATAGTTAAATTGATATAAACAATTGCAAAGTGAATATTTGAATTGATCAGAAGAATATCAATAGAAGAAATTGAAAAGGATAAAGGACCGTACGAGGTATGATCCATCGGGGCGGGGGCTCCCTGCAAGGCGCTTGAGCTCCTGCTGCAGCTGTTGCACTTCCTCCTCTACGTTCATTTTTGTGCTTCGATCTCAATCAATCCCGATCCTAATTGCTTGCTGATTATCTATCAAGGAATTCAATTAGGATTGAATTGAATAGAATAGATTTGGGTTTCATTGCTCGGTTTGCAGGCGCTTTTAAAGGCAAAATGCTGCTGCACAGCGCAATGGTGGTGATGATGATGATTAGCCATCGATGGGGCCCTCGGTCACATGGGGCCAGCACGTGGATTGCCCTCAGTCACTAGCCACATTCATTAGTAAAGGTGTGAATTGAATCCACATCCTTCTAATCAAGAGGTGATGTTTTGCCTAATACGCTACACCCTTAGGGTGTTAAGAAGTAGCATACACATCATTTTCTAGCAATTTTGATTTTGCTATTTTTGATTTCACAATTTTTGGCATGATCCATGACCATTTGGTCCTTGCATACTCAAGGAACACCTCATTACATAGTACATGCATAATTTCATTATAAGTATACCTCAAGGAGTGTAACAATTCCTCAAGTATAACTTGAATAGGCAACTTGTTGCCTAACAAGAAAATGAGCTAACCACCAAAGAGCATAACAATATTTGGACAATTCAAAAATATCTTTTTCAAACAATTATCCAATTACAGTGCATGTGTGGTATGGGGTCCATGTCTTGATCCAGAATAATGGAAAAAAATTGAAAAACTTCAAAAACAATTCTTGTTAGATGAATTTAAGGTGAAAACTCAAGTCCTATATGCAATACTTTTATTAGAATTTCATTTGTTACCAATAGCACTAAGACCTTAGGAGAGATTATGCAAAAATCTCAACAATAGGCGTATGGATAACATTGATGGAATAATAAATTTAGAACAAGCTTAGAGACTTATTACAGAGAAATTTTTAGAGAGATGGTAAACAAGACACACACACACAAAAAGCTTTAATTTTACTCGCAAAATATCAAAGATAGTAAACATGATGAAATGAAATATCTACATGCAAAAATTCCAATTTTCATGAGAGGAATAATTTGTAGAGTAAGAATAGGATCACACCATCTCTAAGTTGAAACTAGAAGATAGAGGAATGAGTAGCATGAAGATAGAATATGTCAATTGTGTTTACTACAAGTGGTAGAAGATGGGCAACATGTATTATTAGAATGTTGTGGAATAGATTTCTTCAAAAAAAAATGGCAAATCTTTAGTCAATTTTTGTATAAGTTATTCAAGCTACCAATGTTAGTTCTAAAGAATTATAAAGCAAACGTGGTTAAATTACATAAAGTATTGAACATATCTATTGTACTTGGGATTTATTGTTACTAATGTATTTTGTACAATTTCATTTGTTTGACCAATCATTTAGGTCTACATAGACATAATAATATATCAATATTATAACAATGTGTCAAATGTTACACTTTTTTCTTTTTTATAAGCAAATGAACATCATCTTTAGGAGCACAACCCCTACAAAGCAAGGTACATGTGACCCACTAAACAAGAGTGTCTTAACATAAGACTACTCTAGTGTTATCACATTTGTAAAAGATAAATGTAGGGAAATGGAAATATATAGAAATGGAAATTTTGATTTTTTTTTTTTTTTTCCTTTTAGTAAAAAGAATGCAAAGAAAGAAAAGTGCAAGAAAAAAAGCAAAGGATGTAAAGAGTGCAAAGATTATAATGATTGTAGTAATGTAAAAGAATCATCACCCAAAGGCTCAATACTCACCCTTCCAAGGTTGGATCTTAGGAGGTTTGAGCAAAAGCCTAATCTCTTTTAAGCAACTCCACCAAGCTCAAACCCAAGTCTTACAACTTGAAAAATAAGCACCTTACCATCACTCCAAGTGGTAGTTCCCAATGATTTAATAATGTGATGCAAAAAAATAAAAATAAAAGCATGCAAGGAATGTCAAGTTAATGTTGATAAAATAATACAAATGTAAATATTGATGGAGATATGAAGCTAATGGCAACTAAAAACAAATAAGATACATTAACCTTAGCCTTAGACCCATACTAACACTAATAGAGGAGATCCAAAGAAGACACCAAGAGGTTTAAAATAGAGGTAAAAAAACCAAAAAAGACCTATATGTTTAGAGCAAAGGTAACATTCTAAAATGTTACTACAAAATTCTTCTATTACAATCTTGCAAACAACACCTCCACGAATCAAATAATTGATATCGAACTCATTGACATAAAAGGTCTTAGAAATAATATAATTGATATCTAACTCATTTACATAAAAGGTAGGTCTTAGAAATAATATAATTGATATCTAACTCATTTACATAAAAGGTCTTAGAAATAATATAATATTCAATGAATTAATAACAGTGAAGTGAAGATACATGCTCCATCAATCAAAAATGGACTTTAACACTCACTTTAAAACTCTTGCTTATTGTTTAAAAAAGATAAGGTAATTATGGAGATAAGAACTTCATTAAATGGATACACAAAAACAAGAGCGTCGCTATTGTCTTGGGTTTTTGCCATCATACCAGTGCTACTGCAGTTCTGGGAGGATCACGTAAATTTCTCTCCAGCGGTCTACTATACCTATAAGTCCTGCCTGCCAGTCCATGGGCCCAGGGGCAACTGGCTTCGATGTGATTGAGGAGCTTCTTTCGGGCACCAATACCAGTCATCTTCAGAAGGCACTATAGGACTAGAATGAAGGAAATAGATGACTACGATGGCAAGCATTGTGCATGGTTGTTAATGCTTGCAGGGATGGCGATGGCAGGCCCAACATTACCTTGCCATAGCCTTTTTTTCGTGTTATTTATGTTTCTTCAGGGTGGGGTTTAAAAAGTGTGGTTCAATTATTAATGATGAAGGTAGCTAGAATGTTTAATCTTCCCTTTCCATTTCTTTATGAATAGCGGTGCTGCTAATTGTGATTTTGTATACAGGGGCAGAAGGGACAGAAGTCAGGGAGATGGAGGAGGCTAAGCAAACAGTTTTCAGGTGTTGGACTTGAGAATACGGAGTTAGCACAAGGAAGAAAAAGAGGGAGGACACAGAAAAAAAAGAAAGCATTGTCTAGAGAGATGAGAAGAAAAAGAGCTCATTGAATCTACTTTTCTAGCTTTGAGACACTCTTCTCTTTCATTTTATCTGACATTGTAAATGGATGCAGGCAAGAGCTGTTATTGAACCCTCATCAAATTGAAATACCATCTTCCCAATACCTCTTTCATTTTTCTTGATTTCTTTGAACAGTTTAAATCCCTTCAAGTTACACAAGAGGACCTAAACTATTAGTTGTATCTCAATAAATAATTTTTCTCTAGCTCACCTGCCATCCAGCAATACTAGCGCAAGGATTTATTGGATGAGAATTATCAACTGGAGGTGTAGGCTGGAAAACTGCTCCAGCAGGCTGCAGATCTAGGAGCAGTGATCTGAAACTTTAATCCAATCCATCATAAACCCAAATGGAGTATCTAATCCTAATGGATCTACTAATTAAACAAAGAACCAGCAAAACCAAATTTCCCAAATATTAATTTCACTTTAAAAGCTTTCAAAGGAAGTAGTTGAACTAAAGCGAAATAATAACAAGTTTTCTATTCAAATGAAGAAACAAAGCATATCAATCAATGATGATTGTCACCTTCAAGGCAACATTCCAAGAAAACTTGTCCTCAATTTTTTAGCATTATATGGTGACAATGCTCAAAATCAACAAAATGCAAAAGCCCCAATTATGATCTTCAACATTTCTCATGAAAAAAAAATGAAGTTGCCACATGTGAACAAATCATGGTGACCAATCCCAACCCACACAACACTCGCTACCGCAAACTTAGTGATATTATAAATACTACTCAACAACAAACTAGGAATAATGCTTATACCCCTCCCAACAAAAGAGTTCATAGTCAACATAACACAAATATCCAAATAGGATCTGAAGTATATATTTACTAATAATTGAACACACCTTCTATACTTAGAAGAAGTGCTCCTCAACATGAAGTTAAAGATGAACACAAAGCTTATGATTTCATTGAAGATTTAAAAAGAGTTAAAGCCAACATTTCAATGTATGATCTTTTACATTTTAATGAAATGAAAAATACAATCCAAAAGATAGTTCATACATCTAAAACCAATAAAGAAAAACTTCCAAAACCAAAAATCAAGTTCATTTTGTGGAAAGTCCTAATGCTTTATCAATACAAAACTCAAATAATTTCTTGGTAAACAAGAAAGATTAACCTCCCTTTCTCACCTTGATTATTTTAGGTAAGAATGTTCATAACTGCTTAGTGGACTCTAACGCAACTATTAGGGTCATGCCATTAGGAGCACAAATGCTTCCACAAGCAAAAAAGTGTTATACAACTCGATGGATCCAATGTACCTATGGTGAGGTCATTAAAAGTAGTGAAGGTGTAACTAAAACAATACCTACATTCACATTTTATACAAATATTTTAGTAGTAGACATGCCATCCACTTATGGTGTGCTTCTATCGAGAACATTCGAAGCCTAGTTTGGGGGCTTTCTTAGATCAGACATTTTAGAATTATTAATTCCTATTAAAGAAAAATCTGAATATGTTTTTATACCTAAAAAACTTTTTTATAAACATGTGGTAACAACTTTTAATCTATAAAATCAATCTTTGGAAAACCAAAATACCAATCTTTTTATTGGGATTATTGAAATTGGACTTGTCAAATATGTTATAAATGACATTGTGAGTAAAATCTTAGAAATAAATCCTTTTACTTATACATATTCCACCCAATATTATCAAGCTTCAAGAAAATTTGAGGAAATTTATGAAGATACTTTACCTTATCATCAACATTATGGAAAAAAATTTATTTTCAATGATCCACCACCATTAAGGAAGGACAAAGATATAAATAAGATTCTAACCATTCTAACATTAGAAGATGAGCCAAATTTTGATAATGATCATTATTATATCAATCAAAGGGCCAATTTTCAGATTTTACTAACTTAAACACTTGGATATTAAGAATGGATGGTGCCTCTTCCAAGAAAGAAAGTGGAGCTAGAATAATGTAAATACCTCATGGTGAAACTAATATCCCTAAATCCATCAATTTCACACAACCTATGACTAACAACATGGTTGATTATGAAGTGCTTATATAGGGGATCAAGCTAGCTCAATATTATGACTTGTTCAAACTCAAGATTTATAGTGACTCCCAACTTATAGTAAATCAAATTAATGGAATATTTGATGATAAAGATGTTGCCATGAAAGCATATAAAGCTTAAATCCTTGCACTTTTTAAGAAATTTGATCACATATCCATTGAACATGTTCCTAGAGAAGAAAATTATGTTCGTGATGCATTAGCTCAAATGGCCACTACTTTAGATGTCTCATTTAGAGACAATGCTTGGGATTCTAAAAGCATCATTGAAAAAATTAAGTCTTATTCCATTCCAAATACTATTATTTCTTTCCAAGTTTTTGACGATGATCATCATACTTATGAATTTTTATTTTCCAAGGGTGAATTTAGTGATCAATGTTTTAAAACTTCTCAAGAAGATATAACCAACAATGTTATATTTTTAAATGAAATCTCTCTTAAACTAGCAACTAGAGAGGCTTATTTAATGACTTAAAAACCAAAATTAAAGAAATATCCAAAAACACTCATTGGCAAATGCTAACTATAATAGAAACAAATCAAATTCAAAAGAAAGGACAATACTATCCTATTAAACTAGGAGATCACTTACATGTAGATGAAAAATAAAATAAAATTGAATTGTTACATAAATTTAATGATGTTTTAGCTTGGACTTATAAGGATATTAAAACTTTTAATCCTCTTATGATGACACATACTATATCTCTTAAACTCAAAACAAAATCATTTAGACAAAAACTATTGATTATTTAGATATCAAATTTTATCTAAATGTCCTAAGTTTACTTTAATTAGTGGTGAGTTATTTAAGAGAATTTTCTAAGGAATATATCTTAAATGCTTAGATGAAGAACAAGCTAATGACACTTTAAAGCAACTGCATGAGGAAGGACATATAGGATATTGCTCATTAGTACATAAAATTACGAGATTAAGCTACTATTGGCCTATTATGATTAATGACACTTACAACCTAGTTAAAACTTGTGTATAATGTCAAATGTTTAAAGGGAAAGATTCCAAAATATCAACTCCCTTACAACCTATAATAGAAACTAGACCATTTTCACAATGGACTTTAGATTTTATAAGAGTGATTAATCCATTATCAATAGGTAAACATAAGTGATGAGTGGCGAGGTACCCCTACACTCAACCATACGAAACAAGCGTAGCACGTGCGATCTGGTCGAACTCCGCAGACTAAGTGCCTACACACTCCATGGAACACTTGGGGTTAATCATTCGTTATCTTCCTAGACTTACTTGTGGTTGTCACAGTGTATGGTTAAGTAAGTCCGAGATATATAATTTTTATGGTCTTTTATGTTTTTCTCCTATGCTATTGAGGTGAAGGGTTGAAGAAACTAACTAACTCTAACTAATGAACTAAGTCTAAATTACCTAGTGTTAGCATCCGTTCCCACTTACCGTACACACCCTGAACCGATGCAACCGTGGTTACCAAACGCTAATCGTTGTTGGGATCCCACGCGTAACACACGTGCTCAAAGTGGTCATACTAAGGCACTTAACTAGGAGGAAAGGGTTGAGAAAGCTAATCTAGCCTAAGTGCGATGAGCAGTCGATTCCTTGATTATCCGTACACATCCTGGTGCACGACTACCACTGGGATTACCAAGCGCAGATCCTAGATACGGCACTAGTTACCAAGTAGTCACATTGAGATGCTCGTAATCAAGTCGTACTCATTCCGCGTTGTAATGAGCATCCGTTCCTTGACTATCCATACACATCTGTAGATGCTCGTAATCAAGTCGTACTCATTCCGCATTACTAAGAGAAAGCAATAAATAACAATAAATAAAATCCTATTCCATACACTGCAAGGTTTATCCAAGAAGTTCATCTTTATTGCCGTACACAACTTGTGTTCAGGTACAACGTTGCTCGAATAAAGATCTGTTCACTTTAGGACTTCTACTGCGGGCACATGGAAAATATTCTATCTCTAGAGTGATCAAACTACCAGAGTTTCTCTACTTCTAGCCTAGGATGAGAAAACAAGGGAGAGCCGCCTCTTATTTATAGATATGATGGCGTACCATGATATCACATACGCGACATCGCAGGGGACGACGCGATATCACGTACGCGATATTGCAGGGGATGCGATATCGTGGCCTATGCGAATCGCGTCTCATCATACCCCCATGACTGAATGAAAACTCATCCTCGAGTTCCTTACAAAATATTGGGAAGGTATGGGATTATTGAGGGGAATGGAACTAATGGGATGACATGTGAACGGATCATCATTACAAGACTCAACAACTAGTGTTCATGACAACAAGGGTGAACACCTTATTACATTGACATCAAGCCTCATTTGGTAGCTAAGAGAAGAGAGAAGAGGAGAGAAGAAGTCTTGCTGCTACCAACGCCAAGATTGCGCCTTTCGTTGTCCATCCATAAGCATGTCATCGATCTTGCTCCTTGCATAGCTGCTTTCAGCAGTGCTCCATTCTAGGCGTTCCTTCTAGATCTAGTCCATTGTTGCATGATTTCCATCTGCACACACAACACAGTCTTGTATTAGTAAGGGTAGATGAATTTCAATGTGGGTAATACCTTGCTTCGGTCTAGGTGCATTGGCTGGGTTATGGTATGGCTGATTACGAGTCTAGAGATATATTAATGATGACTACCGAAGGTGTAGGGGTTAGGAAAGAATTGAAAAAATTAGGGGCTAAGAGAAAATAGAAGAAATCGGGCCCCGTACCCCCATGACTAATCGCAAACCTCCGGTAGCGTTAGAATGGAGAAAGAAAAGGAGTAAGAAAGATAGATAAAAAGGGACAACTATGGCATCGATGAAATGGATGTCAAGATGGAAATGAACAAAATTAATTGCAAAATGTTAAGGGAAATAATTTAACTAATGCTCCAAATAGGAATGTTAGTGGG
>MNCI01011306.1:36796-60259 GCA_015680685.1 Gnetum montanum
ACTTTCCTCTTCTCGATCTTTCCATAAATGTTTATCTTAGATATCTCCAAGGAAATATCGTAGATCCTAAGGCATGCATCTACTGTACTCAACCATGCCCTTCCCATTATAATTGGGAAGTCCCCTTTGTTGTTATTAACTTCAATCACCAGGAAATCAGTTGGGTAGGACCAACCACACATAGTGGTAACAATGTCCTCCACCAATCCTAAGGGAATCGTGATGGACTGATCTGCCAACTCTAGTTGAATGTTGCTCTTCTTAAGTTGGGGCAGGTTCCAAGCTTGATACATTTCTCATGATATTAAATTGACTCTAGAACCGGAGTCAAGAAGAGCCTTATGTGGTTCGTCCTCGGTGATTTGTAAATAGATTAAGGGGCTTTCAGGATCAGTTAGTTTCTTGGGAAGGTGGCCTACCTTGATCCAGTTGGTTATGGTATGCGTTAACATAACCGTATGCATTAAGCTCTGTTGGACTGAAGGATGCTTCGAAGTGTTAGATGATGGAGGAGTGTACCTAGACTCAACCGCTTGTTGTTGTGAGAGTTTGTCTGGGATTTTGATTCTAAAGAAAGGTCTTCTCTTTTTACAGTTGTCAGAACTAGTAGCAGGTTGGATATTTACACCTCTCATAGCATTACGTTGCTACGGTTGAGTAGGGAGTTCCCCTTGCATTGTTGGAGCAGGAGGTGTTGTGTGAACTACAGGTGGAAGAGGTGTAGATGGACTTGGAGGATGGTAAGTATGTGGGGTGCCTCCTAGAGGAGAAGGAGTCCTCCTAAAGTACTCCCAAACTTGGTAGTGACGTTGGGGAGTAGTGTGACTCATAGAGTCACTTGGAGAAACCGGCTGCTGCACATAATATCCATAAGGATCAGGTTGTCGGTAAGGATACTATTGTGTCAGTGGTGGCATCCCCCATGAATGTGGGTATTGCCACTGCTAATGTTGTTCGATGGGTTTTGGTGGAGTTCCACTTGGATAGTACGTTAGTGGTTGGTGGAACTACCTTGGATTACCTTGGGGATAAGGTAACCTTTAGGTTGTTTACCGTTGGTTAAGTCTTGGATTAAGAGCATACATCCCAGACTCCTGTAGATGTGAGATAATTGGACAACATCCCTTAGGATGATCATATTGGCAGATCTCACATCCACCATCATCGTCTGTGTCAGAATCCACAACTTCATCAGAGATAGGAATTTTCCCCTTACCCTTGTTATGTGCAGGGCCTGAATCTCTCCTCTTTGTCTTACCTTTGTCACTACTTTGTTTCTCCTTAGACTCTTCTACGATTTTCAAGACACTTTCAAGTCTTGAGTCTGAGGAATCCCACAATTGATCCATCTTAGCCGATACTTCTATTGTTAATTTTTGAATTGACAAGGTTTTTCTATTCACCAACTCTTCGAGTGGTGACTCATCCTCCTCACCACAAAATTTCACTCCCTTCTTTCGAAGGGAGGGATCACGATTGTATTCTTCCACACTTTCCCTCTTGCGTAGCTCACCCTCTTCTTTTGCTACTTGTTCCAACAAGTTATGTACTTCATGGGCTCTAAGTTGTGAGAGTCTCCCTTGGACATAAGTCCCAAGGGTTCTTCTAGTTTCATGCCTTAGCCCATCCACGATGTGGCGAAGCTTATCCCGCTGAGCGTATCCATGGCCCGGGCAACGATGTAACAATGTGTAGTAGTGGGCCATGGCAGCATCCAAGGGTTCATATGTACCTTGTTTCTAGCCTTGGATCTACTTACGAGTAGAAACTCGGGAGTACGTTTGATACTTATCATTGAATAGTTATAGCATCGTACTCCACCTCTTGATGGTTTTTTGTTCTAAGGACCAGTACCAACTCTCTACTTCTTTAGTGAGTGTCTTGGGAAACAACTTGAGTTTTTGCCACTCGTTTTCTATATTTTGCAAGGCATAGGCATCGTGGAATGCCTATAAATAATGTTGCAGATTAGCGTTGTATCCCCCCTCACAGCATGGGATATTGTTCATGTCTAAGCGTTTGATCTGACTATCTTTTAAATGCCTTGTTGGTATCCTAACTGCCTCCATTATGTCAAGCATACTTTGAGTTGCAAGTAGGGGTTCGTCATGATCGTCTCTTTCATGACGCCTATGATGTCTTCGTTGTTCCCTACTTTCCCTTCGCTCATGCCCTTGTCCTCTCTCTCGACTCTCTCGTCGAGGTCTCTCATTTTTCTTACTTTTATCCTTTCCGTTATGCTCATGCTGGTTGCGCCCAGATGTGGAAGGAGAGGGTGTGTGATGACGTGAAGGAGAAGAAGAAGGAGAACCATCACCATGATGATGTTTCCTACCTTCTCTTTGGCTGCTTCGGCCCCGATCATGGTGACGATCTAAGTGCCCGTCCTTATTATGAGTTGTTGTTCCCTCTGTGAACAGTTGGTGTTCACGGGGGTTAGAACTAGTGTTATGTATCATTGAGCATAGGTTCTGATACCCAACCTCCCCACCATCGTTAGGAGGGGGAACATCATTTGTTAAAGAACCCGTGATAATGGGTTCCTCATCTCCTATTTTGCTAAGGATGTGTAGGCCTTTGTCCTTCAACAGTGTATGTTGGCTCTCCTGCCTTGAGTCCCTCATACGTTGCAAAGTTGTGGGATGGTAATCCCTCATGTCAAAATCGCCCATAACGTATTCAGCATAAAATTCTGTCATGTCAATCTATGCCAAAGCACGGAGAAGCATGTTAGGGACTGCCCAATCTTGGGGTAATACTATGTTACCATGCAGATCTCTCCAACACATTTGTTCATCTTGATGGAAGATAAAAGTAAAATTGGGAATATACTCATCGGGATGAGTATATTCCACCCTATATTACTAAGGAACTGGCTAATTTAGGTTATGTGTCTATGATTGCTGACTGTTCTTTGTATTGTCCCTAGGTGGTGAGTTGCTCTTATTAGAAGAAGACATTTTTATCGATGTGCTATTTCACCGTTATATAACTTCTTGTTTAATTAATTAACCCGAAGGTTCGTTTAGGCTCCCAACGATGTGAGTGATATCCTTTATGTTCTATTCAGCGCACAAACACTTAGTCCCCAGCAACGGTGCCAATGATGAGTGGCAAGGTACCCCTACACTCATCATTACGAAACGAGCGTAGCACGCGCGATCCGGTCGAACTCCGCAGANATGCTATTGAGGTGAAGGATTGAAGAAACTAACTAACTCTAACTAATGAACTAAGTCTAAACTACCTAGCGTCAGCATCCGTTCCCACTTACCGTACATACCCTGAACCGATGCAACCGTGGTTACCAAATGCTAATCGTTGCTGGGATCCCACGCGTAACTCACATGCTTGAAGTGGTTGTACTGAAGCACTTAACTAGGAGGAAAGGGTTGAGAAAGCTAATCTAGCCTAAGTGCGATGAGCAGCCGATTCCTTGATTATCCGTACACATCCTAGTGCACAACTACCACTGGGATTACCAAGCGCAGATCCTAGATACGCCACTAGGTTAGCAAGTAGTCACACTGAGATGCTCGTAATCAAGTCGTACTCATTCCATGTTGTGATGTGCATCCATTCCTTGACTATCCATACACATCCTTAGATGCTCGTAATCAAGTCGTACTCATTCCACATTACTAAGAGAAAGTAATAAATAACAATAAATAAAATCCTATTCCATGCACTGCAAGGTTTATCCAAGAAGTTCGTCTTTATTTTCGTACACAACTTGTGTTCAGGTACAACGTTGCTCGAATAAAGATCCGTTCACTTTAGGACTTCTACTGCGGGCACATAGAAAATATTCTATCTCTGGAGTGATCAAACTGCCAGAGTTTCCCTACTTCTAGCCTAGGATGAGGAAACAAGGGAGAGCCTCCTCTTATTTATAGATATGACAGTGCACTGCGATATCACGTACGTGACATCACAGGGGACGACGCGATATCGCGTACGTGATATTGCGGGGGATGTGATATCATGGCCTATGCGAATTGCGTCTCATCAATAAGGTTATCTTAACAACTATTGATTATTACACACGTTGGTTAGAAGCAAAAGCAACTAAAACTACAACATCTCATGAAGTTATTTGGGTTTTAGAAAATGATATAGTTTCCAAATATGGATACCCTTATGTCTTAGTAGTCGATAATGGACCTACATTTATATCCATGGAGTTTACTACTTAGGCCAGAGAGCATAACATTATTATTAAAGTCATAACTAAGTATTATCCACAAGATAATGGTCTAGTGGAATCATCCAATAAAATTATATTAGATGGAATTAAGAAGATGATAACTCAAAATCCACAAAAATGACATGAATAATTAAAATGGGTTGTATGGGTTAAAAGAATTCATTACAAAAAATCAATCAAAACTACACCATATGATCTGGTATATGGAAAAGAATCAATTTTATCAATAAATTTGCAAATTTCAACATATCAATTTTTCTTGGATTATTTACCAACTAGTCACACACATATGACATTTGGAATTTAGAATTTAAGAGAGTCAAATCAATTGAAAGTTTATTTAATCATTAACAAGTTGTTAAAATATAGTTTGATAAGAAATATGCAGCTAAGTTTTTATTATAGGTGATCTAGTCCTTAAAAGAGATAGAGCATTTGGTCAAACAAGTCCCCAAAATAAGTTTTCTCCTATGTGATCAAGCCCATACCAAGTCACAGACATCATTGGCCTTAATGTTTACAAAGTTGGTAATTTGCAAGGGAACAAATTATGTAGAAATTTTAATGCATTTCATTTAAATCATTTTTACTAAGGTGCTCTTGGTGGACACTTGGTAGATCCTTAGTTGCATGCTTTCTTCTCATTTTTCATGCATTTCATTTGTATATAGTTGCATTTGCATATTTTCTTTGCATTTTCATCCTCTTCTTATGCATGTTGAGTTTATTATCATTTCTTCATTAGCATAATGGTTTCGATTTGATCTATTTGTGCTTTTCAATATGATTTTAATAATCATTATGATCTTTGAGTAGCTAGGCATTAGGTTACCATAACATAGGTAAAATAGTTTATATATTACTCACATTATATCATATTACTATTGTTTTAAAAAATCTCCTTTACATTATATACTTCAATAATTCTATGATTCTTTTCAATCTTTTCCAAGTTTTGGCTTTATTAGTCATGATGGATCATGGAGAATGGGATTTATGCTAACTTATCATGTTGTTATCATGGTCATGTGAATGCAAGACATGTGAGGTTGAAGAATGGTTAGCCACAATCATTAGGTGACCTTAGAAAACTTCTGTTCCTTCTCATAAGCCCTAGTCCTTATGTGTGATGATTCATGGCTATCCTATGAGCAATAAGGGTAAGTGAGTTCCTCTCCACTTGAGAACTCTTAGCCACCCAAAAGGCCTTCTATGATGCCATCTAGCTTATAATTAAAAACAAATGCACAAGGATTGAACTGCACCATGGGTAAAGTTTTTCGAAAGAACCATGTTCATTGGCAATGTAGCTGATTTGCCAAAGTCATGTTGGAATTTCTCCAAAAAAAAAAAAAAAAAAAAAAAAAAAAAAAAAAAAAAAAAAAAGAAACAAGAACCATGTTCATTTCCAATGTAATAAGTTCTTGAGTGTGATGAGGTTCGACAGGAATCCTAATCCTAGCCTTTCATCCCTTTTGATACATTTTCCAAAACAAAAAAAAACAAATAAACAAACAACAAATAATGAAAATCTTCTCATATCTTTTTCCTAAATTTTCACTATTTATCTCATTTTTCGCTTACCCTTTTCATTACCCCTTTTTGACTTTCCTTTTCAAAAAAACAAAAAAACTAAGGAAAAATCTGAAAGTTGTGGCTAGCCAAGGTCTAAAGGAAGCATGTCATCTTTACAAAGTTTAGCATAAGTCTCGTTCTCTAAGGTGTCCTCTATACTAATGACACTTGTGAGATGATCGAGGATGAAGTCTTAATTATAAATTATAATTTATAATTTATAAAGTTTATATGTTAAATCTTGATTAAACATGGTGGTGTGAAAGGGTGGTCCATGTTTAGATACTTTCTAATTATGTAATTATTATAATCATAATTAAAACATTATAGTTTACTTATAAATTTCATTTTATGTCATGATTTTGTGATCTTTTTGATTCTTTATATTTTGCATATTTTTGTACTTTTAAAATTTCTATTGATTTGGGATTTTTGCTCTTACATGTAACTCAGTCCAAGGGCTAAGGGCTAAATGCTGATATTAACTTTCCCATGCTAGCACAGGACCATAAATCAATAAGTTTTAGCCATAGGATATAGTTTCAAGATCTCAAGGTCATCAATTTCAAACAAATTACATGATCCATAGGGATGTGTTTCAGAAATAATGTTAGACCTTTGAATTATTAATTGTTATAGATGACTATTATTATTCAACAGTATTTATTTTGCCTTTTGAGCATGCATTTGTGTTCAACCATTTTTGCTTACTTTTTGCTAAATATTCCTTGAACTTTTAAAAACCGTTGATTGCCTCAAACATGCATCACGGTACTTTGGATAAAAGATAGGTAAAACATAAATGATGCTCTTAACGGTAACTTAAACTAATAACTGTAGTAAGTTTACCAAATGAACTATATTTACAGCCTGTTAAAATTAACTTTATAAGGTTTTTTGAACCATGATTTATAAGATACTTTATATGCTAGTTGTGCAATGAAACAACGAGTGGGAACCTTTGAGCAACATCGTGCATATCAATTTGAACTTCAGTAGGCACGGATAACAACTTTTCATTCATGGTTTACCAATTTCCAACCAATCGTGATGATAATATGTTTTATTACTGCAGTTTCCACTTTACCTTCCCGTTGAAGTTGGCTATGGTCTCCAAAAATTCCATGTATTGCAAAGCTGGACCGAATTAATTTTAATTCCCGAGTCTCAACCTCAACACTCTCAACAACAACCGCGTTGATCACACAACAAACGTTTGACAGCATTGCTCTTGTCTTGGGTTTTTGCCGTCATACCAGTGCTGCTGCAGTTTTCGGTCACTCTTTTCTTTCATTTTTATTATCTGACGTTGTAAATGTACGCAGCTGAGAGTTGTTATTGAATCCTCATCGACTTGAAATCTCATCTTTTCATACCTCTTTCATTTCCCTTGATTTCTTTAACCAGTTTAGATAACTATGAGTTGTATCTCAATAAACAATTTTTCTCTAACTTACCAGCAGTCGCAAGGCAAGGATCTGTTAAAGGAGTTTTAGCAACTACAGGTGCAGGTTGGAAAACTGCTCCGGTAGGCTGAAGATAGCTAAGTGGCTTTATTCTGATTTTTTTCTTAACATTGATAAGAATTAATACTTTCCTTTTCATTTACTTTAACATTCTATTATCTAATGTTTTAATGTATTTTATTAGATGCCTAGTATTTAAGTTTTGTACCATTCAAATTTGTTCATGTCACATTTCTCAGTTTGTCCATATCTATGCTTACTTTTTCATATTAATCCTAATGAAGCTCTAATATTAAAAGTTAAACACCACATTGCCCTTGCTAGCCAAGACTTTTCCTAGGTTTTGGTACCAATACAGAAGACACCCTAGGCAATAGTCTCTCTTAACAAGTTTTCAAATGGCATTTTTGTGTGACCGAAATTCGTGCATCAACAGATAATAACTAAAATGCATAAGAAAATAATAATAAGCTACATGAGAGATCAATATATGAAAAGAGTTGTACGATTTCCCTTCTAGAAGAATAAAGATTACTTTATTTCTTTGGTACAAGATGAGTATTCCTCATGTGGAGGACTAAATAACACTTTGGTTATAATCCAAGGATAATAAAAATGTTAAGCAATATTTAGGAATTTAACTCAAAGTTTGGCCCCAATTCTAAGATCTAATCAAAGTAGGATTAATAAGCAACTCACTATTGAAGATAGATGTAGAAATGAAAACTTCAAGATGTTATTTCTCATAAATGTTAGGTTAGTAATGCTAATGTTGATGCTAACACTAGCATCAATAGGAATATCAACATCAATGACGAGTAAAAAAACTACATAGAGGCTAGTATGAAGGTTGAGAAGGACTTGAAGAAGCATTAGAAAAGTTATTAATGGCTAAAGAGCTCCCACTGATAGTGACAATGATGCTCTTTCTTGCTTCAAAATTTAAGAAATAGATTTGTATCTTGAAATTTCAGCCTAAATTGAATGTTTCAACCTAATATTTATAGGCCTTGTGAAGTCAAGAATCTCAAGATCCAAAAAAGGAAACTCAAAGTTTGAGTGTAGTTAACTTAGAGTTTTTGAAATGATATTAATGTTAATTTTGATACTAATGTGTTAGTGATATGTCAACTAGACTTTAGATGTCAATGTCAACCCTTTAGAGTTGACAATCATGTTGGAACTAACACTAGCCATCATTGAGAATGTCACAGGCAAATGTCAAAAGCATTTTCATAACTTGATATGATGTCAAAAAATGGAATTTGGATGTAAACCATGTTGTTGGTGGTAATTGTGATGTCAATGTCACCTAGAGTTAAAACATTGACATCAAGCCTTTAATGTTGATGATGACACTGGGACAAATACCATTTTTCATTAAGAATGTTAGAGGGAAGTAGTATCATGGCATGGAGTGATGTCAAAGAGTAGGATTTTCATGAAGATCATGTTGCTGAGGCAACAACGTTAACGTTAGCTAGGCATCATTTATAACTAACCTAATGAAGTCTCCCAGTTCAACTTGACATTTGTGTAGATCATGCATGAATGTTAATTCTCTCAAAGCCAAGGCAAAGTAGGAGGTCTTAGGAAGAGAAGACATTGAGGTTGTTGGCCTTAAGAAACATAGAGATTTGGTGGTGAAGAATACTTAATGATGTCATACCTAAAGTTGCTTTGGTTAGCAAGATGCTGAAAAAAGTGGGTAGAATAGCATCAACTAGAAAAATTCTATTAATAGATAAAAATAAAGGTCAATATCATTGTGGAAGTAATACAAGAGATTATTTCAATCATAATATTAGTGGACATAAGCAAAAAGTTTCAGTTTGAGTTTCAATAAAAGATATTACACTATCCAACTAAATAATGAAAGACCTCGAGCTTATGGAGAAATACAAATATTTGAGAGTAGAATGCTCTCAAAATTATAAGTAGAAGCATTGCATATAATAGTGAGTTGCACATGGCTAGAAGGATTTACATACGATAAATAACAAATGTAGGAATCATAATATTTGGACATGGATATTTCAAAAATAGCTTTTGAAATAATAGTTCAAATTATAATGCTTTATAGATATGTAGTATGGAATCATGGAAATGATTTGAAAAAAACTAAAAATAATTCTTGTTGGATAAATTCGGTGAAAACTCAAGTCCCATATGCAATGCTTTTATTAGAAGCCAATTTATTGTTGTTGGAAGCTAAACCAATGTATTAGATCTTAACATTCTATTTGAATAATAAAAATAATAATGAAATAAATTTTAATAACGTCCAAAGACTCATAGGATTATTGAACAAATATTACATTTTCGTAAAAAATAAGGATACACTTTACAATTTAACCAAGTACCAATGGAGACATCAAAAATAAATCTTNAAAAAATTTTTTTTTTTTTTTTTTTTTTTTTGCAATAACATTATGACACTGTCTAAAATGGGTAGTCACAACATAAGAAAGAAATACACGTAACTCATCTTCAAGAGTTCTTGAAGAGATATCATATGAAATCCTTAGCAACAAGGGTGGTGCCATGTAAAAAGTTTGTGACTACAAAATTAGAGTACTAAAACTATGTGTGTATTAATAAATTCAAAATAAATTTAAAAACTTATTAAAAAGAAAGTTTTATAGAGATGGTATAATGAGGTACGTATACAAAAATAAATCTTGAATTTTACTAGTAAAAGATTAAAAATGGTAAACATGATAAACAATAATATCTACATGCAATAATTCAAATATCTATGAGAGCACTAATTAGCAATGTAAGAATGAAATTGCACCACCTTTAAGTTGAAATCGAAAGTTGAAATAATATGCAACATGAAGATAAAACATGTCTATTTATTTTACTACAAGTAGCAGAAGATGATCAACATATATTATTAGAATGTGTAAAACTAATTTCTTCAAAAGAAAATAACAAATCTCCACTCGATCCTTATATGATCTATGCAAGCTACCAATATTATAGAGAATTATAGAGAAGTTTTCAAGTTACATGATGACTAGACACATTTGTTGTACTCGTGATTTATTAATGCTAATGTATTTGCATAAGGATTGTTTGGGTCTATATAGATATAAAAAAAATTGTCAATTCTAATAATGAGGTATTAGCCTAGTGATAAAACTCTTGATTTGAAAGTTCTAAGTCATGGGTTCAATTCTAGTGAGCAATGCTAAGTTATAAAGTTCTAATTAAACAATGAGGTATTAGCCTAGTGATAAGACACTTGATTTGGAAGCTCTAGGTAATGGGTTTGATTTTGGTGGGCAATGTTGAGTTATATAAAGTTCTAATTGGACTATATATCTTGGGGTGTACCTATCTTTTATTTATTTTGACCTCCAACTCCCCTCCCCCTTATAAAGTTCTGAGTTATAAACTTCTATAAATCTTGGGATATACCTATGTTTCACTTATTTCAAGTTCCAACACCCTCCTATAATTATTTTGGGGTTTAACACATACCCCTTCCCCCTTCAATTCTAACAATGAGGTATTAGTCTAGTGGTAAGATTTTTAATTTAAAAGCTCCAAGTCATGGGTTCAATTCTAATGGGCAATGTTGAATTATAATGTTCCAATTAAACAATATATCTTGAGGTGTACCTATATATTATAATTATTTTTTGTGTTTTAACACCCCCTAACTCCTAGTTGTAATTATGAAATATTATCCTAGTGGTAAGACTTTTGATTTGAAAGCTAAGTCATGGGTTTATTCTAGTGGGCAATGCTAATTTGAAAAGTAATGTAAGATTTGTTAGAACTAGGATCTTTATCTTGAGTAATAATTAATTTTCTTCTCTTATTTTTTCAAAGTATCAATTGTAAGTTTGTATGCTTGACTAAATAGTCCTACGAATGGAAAGTTTTTTCTTTCCATAAATTTTTGATGATGGAAATTTTAGTTATATCAAACAAATTGCTAAGTCTTCAAATTTTATGTTCAATGGGCATCATAACTTCTTATCAATAGCAAGTCATAATGCTACTGAAAATGTAGGTCACAAAAAATTTATATGTCAATTGAAATTTGATGCTCTAAATAATTTAACTATAGGTATACTCCCAAGACATATAGCCAACATGATCCATTAAAAGAATTATAGTGAAAAGTATGACTTGCACTAGTAAGATAATGAGCTAACCACTTAAGCTATCTATCACTTACTGCTTTAATTAAAATGGGAAACTTGGCTCTATTAAGAAACACATCATCAAGTTCATGACTTTAAGATACATCATAACACCTATGGATGTAGTGCAGTGGTTAAGACACTAATAATTGAATTAGGAGGTTATGGATTCCATTCTTGCCTATGCATACAAGTAGGGTAGCAATGATGAACAAAGATTTGCAAGCAATAGGTTGCTAATTTGAGTCATACTTGAGGTATCTTGATGTTCTACATGCTTCTTCCAAATTATCATATTGGCTATATGTCTTTAGGGTAACAATGAGGTCTTAGCCTAGTGGTACAGGTCTTAGCCTTGTAATAGCACTGAGTTATTAACTTTTATAAATCTTGGGGTATACCTATGTTTCAATTATTTTAGGTTTCAATACCCTCTCTCCCCCCACCCTAAATAATTTCAAGTTAATAAGGTATTGGCCTAGTGGTAAGACTTTTGATTTGAAAGCTTCAAGTGACATGTTCGTTTCTAGTGTGCAATGCCAAGTTATAAAGTTCTAATAGGACTATATATCTTGGGGTGAACCTATGCTTCGATTATTTCAAATTCCAACAATACACCCCCATCCCCACCCCTCTAAAATAGTTTCAGGTTAACAATGAGGTGTTGGCCTAGTAATAAAAGACTCTTGATTTGGTAAGTCCAAGTTATGGATTCGATTTTGATAGGCAATGCTAAGTTATAAAGTTCTAATTTCACTATATGTCTTGGGGGTAAATATTCGTATAAGAAGTTTAGGTTTCAACATCAACAAATAGTTTCATATTCTTACACTTCCATTAGTAACTTTTTAGGCTATGTATTTCCTTTAAATGTAAAAATTCCTTTAATAAAGTGTCCTAAGCACCAATACATCACCATTATCATCATCATCCTAGCCTTATATCAACAAAATAGGGTCAACTACATAAGTTTTCTTTTCACCATTCACCTCTATGAAGAACTAAATCTTTGTATATTTTTAGTTTCTTCAAATCATCTTTAATCATTTTTTCCTATGTCTTTACTACTATGCATTGCATTTGGGAGAGAACTCATCCATGATATTTCGCAAGGTTTTACAATAGTCTCTCAACCTAACACTAACCCTCCTTTGGTATTTGAGCTTGGGATCAACATTGGCGAAGTTCATAAGCACCAATACATAAATGTGTAAAATATACCAATTCAATTTTGAATCTTGTGAACATGTTTAACTTTAATTTTTTACTTTGTCATAGTAAATATATTTGACATCAACTATATATTTTTTACTAATTTGACATCAACTATATATTACTTGTCAACGTCACTTTTTATATATTTGACATCAACTATATATTACTTGTCAACATCCCTTCTTTGTGTTAAAATCCTTTGTCATCAACTATATATTACTTGTCAACATCACTTTTTATTTCTGAATTAACATTACTCTTATTCAATAAAGATGGATTTTGCATATAAACCATCTATGTGGATTAATCAATATTTTTCATATAGCAAAGATAAAAATATTCACAAAATCTTCTATCTTGTGTGGATTAATTAGTATTTCCTATATAAGGATAGAAACACTCACAAAAGCTTCTATCTTCTTTGGTTTCTCTACCACTACTTATGACACTAGCTTGATTTTTTCTATTGTTACATTTAAAATGTTATTTTTCTCACTTTAACTTCTTTTTTCATGAGCATAAAAAAGATATTGGTATGACAATAAAGTTAGATTATAATATGTAATTGGTCAAATATAACTCTTCTTACCTACTTGCAATACCAATCCCTTTTATAGTTAAAAAGATTATTTCACAAAAAAAAAATGTGAACCAAATGATGTACAAATAAATTGTGTTTAATAAGACCAAGAGTACTAACAATTTTCTCCTTAAGAAAATTTTTCAAATTAGGCATCAAAATCTAAAGCCCATTTACAAATGATCAAACACAAATTTGCAAGATCATCATTAAGAAGGAATCACAAATTTTCACTCTCACTAGCATGTAAATCTATATTTTGAGAAGCATCACCTACAATAGAGGTCTAAGACTATTTACAAATCCCATTGGAGAAATAATTATTAAATAACCAATTCCTAGTAAACGTTTTACATGGAGTGTAACAATACTACCCTTTAAAAACATCAACAAGACATATTTTACTATACTCTCCCTGACTTGAAACATCAATGAGTTGAGAAGGGCTTTCTTTGCTTATTAAATGTAGTGACAGCATATTCAGTCTTTAAAAAAAAGGCATACTATCACGTTATAATAACATTTCTATAAAATCAAATCACTTTCAATTTAAAACGGTACTGGGATTTGATCTTGGCGAGGTCACAACTTGTATTTTAGAAGTCACAAATTCAAATACACTTGGTTATACTAGATATGCAAGAATTGTGCAAAGGATCAAGATTAAATCAGTAATCTGTCCAAATGAACATAATGCAGTAAGCTCAGTTTCAAGCATACTTCATTTTCCCACGTTCACATGGTGGCAGAATTGTATGATACCATTACATGAAAGGTCAGAATGACCAGTTATGATGAACCTTTTTAAGTGTCCACCTTGCAAAAGGCAAGAATTATAAACATACAATAGTTAACGAGTATTTCGCTAATACAAAACTGCCACTTTCAATTTTAACGTTGTGAATGTATTCACACACTTTATTACCCAGGATGCATGTGATTCAAAGCTTCATATGGATAGATGATAGATGATAACGGTGTATCGAATTATATGCAAAGACCTAAAAGCATGCATTTTAAATCATTTGGAATAACCCTGCATTAAAATTAATGAAGACCCAATCCTAACGACTTTGGTCGTTTAAAGGCTTGAATAGGTTGTACAATGCCTCGTCAATCTTCTCCCAAACCAGATCCTTCAACAAACCCCATTTTGGCCATCATCTTAGAACCAAATCCTTTGGTGTGAGCCTCAAAGCTGTCCTCCTTGTTTATTTTGTCTGAATTCTAAGAATGCCTATCATTCACAACATTATGAATATTGCTTTGACTTGCATAGGCATTCTCAGAATTCAGATAAGTAAGCAAGTTGGGCAGCTTTGAGGCTCACACCAAAGGATTTGGTTCATTAGCAGTGGCATTCGACTCAACTGCTCGAACAAAGTTACCATCAGCTTGAATGATGCCACTAGAAACAAATTTTTAAAAAATCTTAGTTTCCTTCAGCAGGAAAATGATATTAAAATTCCTGTTTAACTTGAAAACAAAATTTATAAAACAGATACAATGTGCTGCAAAAAATGGTCAAGGTATTCGAATACACTAGTAGCACCTGTTTACAATCAGCACTGCGCATTGGCTCATCCTTAACTGCATCATGCTCACCTTAAAAGAATACAATCACTTGCTAGTTTTTAAGAGTTGCACTGATAAATGCCATTCTATTTGTGATATTCATTTTCCAACATTTTGATATCATTCTAATTGGTACAAAGGAATAGAATTTTCAGCATGCCACTATCTAAAGTACAAAATCCACACATAGAATGAAGAATATGAGTTCTAAAACAATGGATACAAACAACTACAGTATCAAACAAAACTAGTGAAAACTAAAGAGAGAAACTATACAATGTTCAAGAGTGAAAACTAGGATGAAATACAATGTGTAATTGAAATGTTAGTGGACCAATAAAATAGTGTACATTCTCACAATACATGTTAAAGAATAGATGCTCATATTGGAGAGGCATAGATGGTTGCACATATAACGTCATATTTATGTAAGTATGCATTTTTAAATTATGTTTATGTATTTTAAATAGTTCTTTTTTTTTTATTTTACATATTCCAGTCTTTTACACCAACATTTTCATTCAATGTTATTGCAACCTTTTCAAGCATCTGAAAGATTGTGTTGCAAACCTTTTCATCTTTGGCTACGAAGAACATTCTTAGCATAATTAAGAAGTTACCTGGAATTCTCTTTTTCTTCCACTCTCACATGCTGCAAGAGAATGATTTAGTATTTCCACCCTTGACAGAGTGCCCCAAATCTTTGTATAGCAGGAGTTTCTCTAGTTGTGGTTTGGAATTACCATGAATATTAGAAGGCAATATTTTCTCACAACCGTCTTTAACAAATTCTTTCTTATTGCCACCATCAGTCCCATCTGATTCTGAACTGCTGCTATGGTCACTGCCATCTTGTGCATCGCCAGATAATTTGAATAATTTAGAAGCAAAATGTGCGTGTCCCCAACCTTGAGACTCAATATTTTTTGGTATCCTAGACAAATGTTCAAAGTTATCAGGCTCACAATCAGTTTCTTCATGACTGCGTTGAGAATCCATAAGGTCTTCTGCATTCACATCCAACATCTCATCCGGGGATATGCAGTCATTGATATGTATTAACCAACCATTCAGCCTCCTTCAAATCTGAAAGTGACCCGCCTATCCCTTCGAGGTAATCTTAAGCAATTTCTTCATTAATTTCTGATGAAAAATCTTGACTTTCTGTTGATGAACTGTAAGATGACCCTGGCAGATAACTGGAATAATGTATTTCTCCACTGTAATGCACTGATTTGCTAACACCACTGTTGTCTCCAATATCATGTAATGACGTACTGCAATCTTCATAATCTGAGATGGAATCACCATCATTATAAACCCTGACACCACCGATTACCAAATATCCCTTAGCCTTATTTGAAGGCACACTTGCCTTCTGTTTTCCTTTCTTCTGTCTATAAGATTGTTTGCCGCTGCTGTTGTTTGAGATTTCCATAATATTCATAATGCTGGCATCTCCTTCAACTATAATTTCCATGTCAGCATCATCCAAGCTAACTGCTGAAATGTCGTGTCAAAATCTCTTCTACGTACCACAAACCTGGCCTGTTTTCTTAAGCTAAATCACAGTCTGCACCGTCATAGAGAATAGAGGAATGAAATAAATCTTTGCAAGGAGCTTTGTCAAAATAAACTGCAGCATGATCTTCTGTTGCTGAAAGGACAGTAATTGGTTTAGGCTGACTTCCTGCTGCTTCATTAGTTTTTAAATCTTGTTCCTGGACATTTTAAAAATCATTTGGCCATATTCCTAAACCAAGTATCTCCTTTGTCACAGAGAGCGACATGAAATGGGCTCTAAAACTTAAAGAAAATCACAATTCTCATAAAGAAAAATAAGCAATCAAACATGCAGGAATACCAAAATAAATAAGCACCAAGTTGAAAAGGATCATAAGTACATTTTCAAAACAAAACTTCTTCTTAGCTCAGCTGCAAACTTTCAAAATTTTCAATTGAAAGATTGTAAACAAGAAAACTAAAAGATGGTATTCATGGAGGAGTCCATGGATCCTGAGAAAAGTGAGAGCATTCACCCAAACAGATCCAGTATTAATTCAGTTGTACCAAATCCTTATACTGTACCTCTACTTCGATCAAGTTTCACAATTTCTCTATGAATCGAAGAATTCTTCATGAACGAATGTCAACATTGAAAGCTTTGGTCTCCAAAGAGCCTGGGCTTCTTCATAATAATATTTTATGTAGTGATATTCCATGTAGAAAATATGAACAACCACTGAGGGAAAAGGTAGAATCCAGCTGGATAGGTGGTTTCAGGCAATATGCTATGCTTGTAAAATAGCAATATCTCCAAGAAAAATGACCTCAGCAGGTAATTCACATCTCAGTTTGCCTTAAATTATATTATTATCTACTATTTGTGCTGAAAGATTCCAGAAGATTTCACAATATGGGATCTACATGCTTCCAAAAAAATTCTGGTAGAATAGTATGTTAAATACAAATATATATATAATTTTTTGCTGTTGAATCTTGAGAAGAATGAAGGGTCATGTTAGATTGTAAATGTTGTTGAATCAAAGTTTGAGAAAAGGAAGCATAACAAGAGCAATAAAAGTGGAAAGATTATGGATTTTTTATGGTGTTGAATTAAATGTTCACAGTAAAAGTTCTAATAAGAAGAAACATATGTTAATTGATATCAACAGTGAAAATATTGCACCTAAAACACATTTAACTCAGATATGTAAAAATCTTATCATTTAATGCAGCTTGATTACAGAATGGTTAACCAACATCCATTTTAAGTTTACTAAACTAGCAGCAAATAGTCACAGCTAAAATGCAAGCTGCTAAAGTCGGGTCAGTCTGACTTTTTTTATTCCCTTGTTTTTTAATACAAAACCTATATCTTATATATGTTTTTCATCTGATACACAGCTAGCTTACCAACCTTTTAAACATTAGTTCACACTAACACCATTCGGCATATATGACATGCTATAAAATCCTTGTTTCCTCAGTATGGCACACTGAAAGAGATCCAAGACTCTTGTATGATTACGTATATGTAGTAGGAAAGATCTTTCTCTATTTTCAGTCAACTTTCTTTTTTTCTGAGAAAATATGTTTTTGCATGAGTGAATAAATTCTTGATGGGAATGAATATGTTTTTTAAAGGTCATGAGAAAGTCAATTTTGGGAAAGGATACAACCTAGTTTCAACTTTTTGTACGTTTTCCACTATTAGGTAAAATAATTAAGTTAACGATACACAATGAAAGATAACATTTAACACATGCATAAAAATTTTCCAGTGTAATCACATCATTGGGTATTAAGTATCTTTGCAGCTTGCTGACCATTTCTGTGCTTATATCATTTCACCATTTAAAGATCATGACAATCACTATTAAAACACAGAATAAACTCTCTGCAAGCAGCAGAGCATTAGGGTTGAAAGTGCATTTAATTATTTAAGACAGCAGAAGGCTCTTGCCAAAATCAGGGATACATTAACTGACAAATTACAACAAAACCGAAGAAATATGGAACATTCTTTATAAGATTCAATCGCACTATCATTCCCCTTCCAGCCCAAATAATGCCACATTAATTCTGATCTTAAAAAAGGGGGGAAAAAAGCCTACCGGTAAAGACCTGCATTTGCTATCACCAGCTCAACTTAACTATCAGGGGTTAGCGCATGCTGCCCAAACAATTGCATAAAAATCATAAATTGCGTGAAATTGATACTACAAAAGTAAATTGCTGTCTTGTGTCTTAGCCTTTGACTCGAAAAGGTTATGCATCAGCAAAGAACTCATCATGCACAACCTTTGACTCTGACGGGCCATGCATCAACAAAGAACTCATTGTACATCAGCAGAGCAAAGTTCTGACAGCCAGCAATTCTTTTATCAATGATTTGTATTTGCCATCAGTTTAGCAATGCTTCATCGCACATGTTAATTTTGCTTCTTTTCTTTCTCAGAGTCTTCATTACTTTAAGTTGCTTTGTAAGGTTTGGTTTCATTTTATGATCATATTTTTCAAACTTTCAGTCTTCATGTTGATTTTTCTGCGAAAACTTGAAGCAAGAACCTAGCAACAAAAATGATGGCTAAAAGTAATCTGTCAACTGAATTGCAATGAATTTTTATATAAGTAAATACAAATGTTCAACATGTCCATTTTTAGCCAAAGAAAAGGCAATAAGATTTCTTGCAAAACTTGGAATCTTCCCTTCCAAGAGGAATGGTATTCATTGCAACATTGAAATTAAACGAGAAAAAGATCCTCAAAAACCTCATATACTTAGATTGACATGGACCCATTGTAAATATCATTAAAGTGCTAGGACAAGGACATGGCTACGGAATACAAAACTCTCTCTATCAGGCAAATTACTTTCCTTACATTGGGGTTAGAAACATAGTAATGAATTAATTGTTTGGGAAAATCAAATTTCAAAGCTACAATTGTAAATTGGGTCAATTATTGTAGAGGGGTAATTGATCCAAAACATGAAAAAATTTGCAGTAATGGAAAAGTAGTTAATGTATATGAATCAAAATTAGGAAAGAGAATATAATAAAGGTTGAAGTGAGATAACCAATAGATTCTTGGGGAAGTAAAAAGAGATCAAATAAAAAAATATTTTTAACCATTGTGAAAGATCGAAAAACACAAACCCTTATTAATGTTATGTACACCTGGATTGTGCTAGGGAGCAAAGTATATACAGAACTTTGGAAAGGTTACAACACTGTATATCTTGGTTAGCTTAATTTTAAACATAGAATTATGAATCACTGTCTCCATTTTAAAGATCTAATTACAAGTGTTTACACAAAAATTTGATAGGAGGTCTGTGACAGACTGCAAAGGTTGTTTTGCCTCTTGGGTCTACAAGAAAAGCATTGCTAAGATCTTATTTGTATGTTTTTTTGTGGTATCAAAAATATGATTAGAAGAATGGTGATGCACCAATTCATGAATCAGGTTCTCATCAAAGAAAAATGAATGTATTTCGATTTTCTTTGTTTCTTGTACTTCATAGTGATGAATTACAACATTTTTTTCTCTTGGTTTCTATTTTGTTGTAAAAAAAATAAAAACAGTGGTGAAATAACCAGCATTTCTTTGTTTGTTTTCTTTTCCTGCTATTTGATTCCTTCTACTTCTGTCCTCCACCCTCTGTCTTTAATTTAAAATCATTTTTCTGAACTACATAATCTGCTAATGTAGCATGGTAGGGAAAGTTCCGGCAGGCTCACCCTTGATAGTTAAGTCCAGCCGCAAGGAAGTTCTACACCCTGCCGAATTGATACATGTATAAGACCACTGACGAGCAAGGCCGATTGGGTGTGATTTAAATTGCACGTACGGAAATGTGTGTAAGAAACATTATACGTCTGATTTCACTTGAAAGCTCGATAACGTTAACGTTACGTAATTGAGAAACATTGCAGCAGAATCATTTCTATGGAAACACTGTACTGTGCCCTGGTTTCCTGCCGACCCTCTTGAAAATTTTTCAACAGAATAGCAGCAGCAGCAGCAACTTGTCATGGCTTCATCTATTTAATGCAAAAATCAGAACAGGAAAGGCAGAGTACCTGTTTCGCTGAGCGAAGGCTGCCATCCAGTAATGGAATCTCCAGATACAAATATGTAACGTCGGGCAGAGGCACGATTTGGTGGAGCTCTGCGAATTTTAGACGAGGATGATGGCATTGCTGCTGCTGATCCTGATGTTTCTGCTACTTCGCTTGCAGCAAAGCCTCCAGGACTGCGAGATTTCTGGCCCATTCCTTTTTCTTGCTTAAATTCCTTTTCTGCAAACAAACGAAAACAAAACAAGATGATCTTAACGTCTAAAGATCCGACGTTGGCCTCTGTTCTTAACCATGTCGTGGATGTTGCTTGCCCTCAAAAGTTACTTCAGTTACTAAACACGTGAAAGCCACGAGTCTATTTCACCAATCACCATCATGTTTAACTTTCGGGAAACCATTGCCGTGTACGAAAATTGCAGAGCCACCGAGAACACCAGAAAAAGTAGTAGCATAGACAGCAGGAATTCAAACAAACTGAACTGAATCCGATCCAGATGCAAAGGCACTCTAAAAACGGAAAATTCGCAGGTGACAAGGAATCACAACAAAAGCAGAGATCGTTAAAATCAAGCAAAATTCGTACGTGATCCGAATGAGAACAGAGCATGAGCGTAAGCACAAATCTGAAAAATATAATCAAGAAGCAGCGGAAGAAGGAAACGGAAGAAGTACAATGTCGACATTGTCGTGGACGCCCTGCAGCAGCAGTTCGCCATCGTAGTTGACGATCTTTCGTTTCTTGGCAGCTCGCAGCGTTCCTACCAAAGCCTCAAACATGTTGGCGCATCGATTGTCCTTAAAGCACCCCAAATTTCACCTGCAAAACAAAACAAACGAAACCAAACCCTAAATAACCTACTACGATAATAAAGGCCGAATTTCTACACAGCTACATACATAAAGAGAGAGATGTACATTATTACACCTTTATCCATTGAAATCGCTATTTGTGACCGCAGTTTAACTGAAGCGGAAAGAAGCAATTTCGACGTAGATGTAAAAGCAATTTTGCTGTGTAAATCAAATTTTCTTTTCGATCTCATCAATTTCACTTATGATTAAAAACTAAAAAATTTATTCAAAGATGTAATTTACCATGGATCTGAAAGCTTTCCACAACTTTTGTTGAAATCGATAGAGAGCAAAATTCGTTTACACTAACCAACATTACTTTACATTATAGTTAAATTGATATAAACTATTGCAAAGTGAATATTTGAGTTGATCAAAAGAATATCAATGAAAGAAATTGTGATCCATTGGGGCAGGGGCTCCCTGCAAGGCGCTTGAGCTCCTGCTGCAGCTGTTGCACTTCCTCCTCTACGTTCATTCTTGTGCTTCGATCTCAATCAATCCCGATCCTAATTGCTTGCTGATTATCTATCAATGTATTCAATTAGGATTGAACTGAATAGAATTGATTTGGGATTCATTGCTCGGTTTACAAGCGCTTTTATAGGCAAAATGCTGCTGCACAGCACACTGGTGATGATGATGATGATTAGGCATTGATCAGGGATAACAAATTCGTTAAATGGATACGCAATGATGATAACAACCAAAATGCATGAGAAAAAAATAATAATGGGCCACATGAAAGACCGACATGTGGGATCAGGTTTCCCTTACCAACGAATGAACAATACTTTATTCCTTTGATCTCACATGGAGGGCTAAATAATAGTTTGAATACAATTCAAGGATAAGCAAAATGTTAAACGAGATTTAGGATTTAAATCAAAGTTTGGCCGTAACTGAGATTAAATTGAAGTACAAATGATAAGTTTTAATGTCTTATAGTTGGTAGGATTATTGAGAAACTCACCACTAAAGTTGGATACCAAAATAGAGGCTTGAATATGTTGTTTTTTAGAAACATCACGTCAATGACGTTAATGCTAACAATTCAACAATCATGTCAATGTTAGGGACATAAGAACAATGGCATAGGAGGCCTTAGGAATAGAAGGCACTAAGATTTTTGAGCAGATTGTGCATGTATGCTTATTTTCTCAAAGTCAAGGCAAAGTAGGAGGCCTTGGAAAGAGAAAACATTGAGGTTTTTGGCCTTAGGAAACCTAGAGCTCTAATGGTGAAGAATATTTAATGATGTCATACTCAAAGTTGCTTTGGTTAAATATATATATATATATATAAAGTGCGTTCACACTTTCATCTTCTTAATGGAGGTTGTTGAAATGCTAAAGGAGGATCCATCAAGAAGAAGAGAGATGATGATGAACTTTTGTGATGATGATGTATCTACAATAGGGGGATAAAAGAAACACAATACATGAAGAAATGTCAAGATATTACTAATGCACCTATCATAAGGATGATATTATGCCATAGAAGTAGGACATGGCTAAATCCTACATACATTATGCCAAACTGATGTCATTAATGGTTTTCTCACCTTGTCACACTCAAACTCTCAACACACTCTCACCAAAGAAGACAATGAAAACAAATAATAAAGATAGTAGGAAGAAAAAACTAAAGAAAACTTGAAAAGAGAAAAGCATATCATAAATAAGGGGAGAATATTATAAACATCATCCATACACCTACTATGGAGTGTTAGTGTTACAAAAGTGGAACATAGTCAAATCCTTCTGGAAGACAAATCACTCCTTTTCCATACTCAAAATGTAGTGGACTTCACATATTCTTTTCCACTTATCACTCAACACATCATCACTAAGAATTCCAGGAAAGAAGGGGAAAGAATGAGGAGTGGAAAAGAAAGTAAGAGATAGAGGGATGGAAATATAATATATACAAATAGAGATGTGAATAGAGATAACAAATCAAAAGATGAGTGATGAGCGATGAGGTACCCCTACGCCCAACCATACGAATACGAGCGTTCACACATGATCCGGTCGAACTCCGCGGACAGGCTAGTTGTGGTATTTAGATAGTTACACGTTGATCGTAGTTCGCTGTCTTCCCACCTAGACTAGTATTTGCTTTGTCATGTATGGTTTAGTCCAGAGTGAGGCATATGATGTGATCCTAAACTAATGCTACTCCTAGAGACAATGGAAGATAATATTAATTAAATTAATGAGCAATAGGAAATGAGTCTAAGCTA
>MNCI01011306.1:72983-87515 GCA_015680685.1 Gnetum montanum
TTAGTTAGAGATTAATTAATTAGTTAAATTAAATTACAAATTGCTTTATTTCTCTATTTTAAAAGCACCAAGGACATAAAGCATAAAATAATAATAATCATATGCCTCGATTACACTTAACCATACCTTTGTACATCACAAGTGTAATTGAAAGACAATGAATGACTATTAGGATAAGTTCATTTCCTAGAGGCTAGTGTACTAGAAGACATAGAGTCCATGAAATTTGACCGAATCACATGTGAACATATAGTGATTTGTATGGTTGAGCATAGGGGTACACATCACTCATCATTGGTACCATTGTCGAGGACTTGTTTTGTTTGAAATTTATGCTATCTAGGTTTAGTGAACATCATTAACATTATTGGATGAGCCCTAAGGTCAAAATCATTCTCACGATAAATATAATCACATAACCACGTTGATATCTTATTTGTATTGCAAAATGTCTTATTCTCATAGGCGTGATGATACTAAATCGCCAGTCCCTCAAGAATGTAAGGTGGTGTATACTCATCCAGATGAGTATGTGCCTGACTTCACCTTTATCCTACATTAGGATGAGTAATTGCGATGGTGAGATATGGAAGGCAACATTGTAATGCCTCCTAATCGATCTATGATCGAGATGCTGCTTCAAACTCTTAGGAGGTTGGGCATCCAAGATCTTCAAGAGAAGTATGTTGTGCATGATTAGGGCTACTAAGAGTACTGTCTAATTGAAACACAATGCAGGAGAGATCAACACTAGGAGAAGAACCATGAGATTATGAAGGGGAAACAGTTCACTAATCCCTTTTTCCTACTTAACCAAAATAACAACAAGGATTCTTCCTCTAGGGGTTCTCAATATCATAATTCTCCACCCCTTATTATTGGTGATGGGGGTGCAACTTTGAATCTACAGTCCACTATTAACAATCTAGGTTTAGGTAAAAATGGAAGTCAAGGTAGGAGCTCAAACAAGTGTCAAGATGATAAGAAAATTGATGAACATAGTCATGACAATTGTAGAGGAGTTGGAAAACACCATGGTGGTGGTAGTCTTCCTCCCTCTTCACCCTCTTCATTTGCATCTTTTTCTTCCTCTTTTGGTTGTACAAATGCTACAAAAAGAACAATAGTAATGAAGGGGAGCAATAGGACAACAACAATGATCACTAAGCCCACTATGAACGAAGGGCTAATAAAGGACATCATCGACGTCATCAAAATAATGATGATGATGAGCATTTTATAACAACTCAAAGCATGCTAAATATTGTAGAGGTCATAAAAATTTCAACTTAGCATGTGAAGGATAGTCAGATCAAATGACTTAATATGAACACTATTCTCAAATTTAAGGGGGGATATAACTCTGATCCACAAACACATCTTCAAGCTTTTCATGATGCCTATGTCTTAAAAAATATTAAGAATGATTGGCAGAAATTAAACCTATTTTCTAGGACACTCATTAGGGAAGTAAAAAGCTCGTATCAGTCCTTGGAGCCAAAATCCATCCACAAGTGGAGTACGATGCTAAAGTTATTTAATGATAAGTATCAAACATACTTCAGAGTGTCTAATCTAAGAAGGCAAATCCAAGGATGAAAGCAAGGAAACCATGAACCCTTGGATGCCACCATTGGCAAATATTATTCTCTAATTCACCAATGCCCTGGCCATGGTTATTCTCAGCAAGAACAACTTTGCCATAACATAGATGGACTTAGATTAGAAACGAGAAGGACTCTTGGGGTCTATGCCCAAGGGAGACAATCAGAAATTAGAGCCCATTAGATTCAAAGGCTAAGTAAAAGAAGAAGGAGAATTAAGAAAATGGAAAAGTGCTAAAGAATAAAATAGGGATCTTGCCATTAGAAAGAGGGACATCCAATTTTGTGATAGTTAGGAGGAGTCACCTCTTGATGAGGTGGTGAATAAAAAAACCTTTCAGATTCAAAAATCTATGTCTAAAATTTTTTCCAAGGTAGATAAAATGTGGGATTCGTTGGATGAAAAATTCCAAACTACTTTAAAACATCTTCAAAGGATCAAGAGAGTAGAGTAGTGATCAAGACCATAGGAGGCAGAAAGAAGCTGAACGTGTCTACCAAAGGGGTAAGGACAAGATAGCTGCAGTAGAGGGCATTGTGGAAACTGAGTTAAATGATGATGGTAGATGTGACATATACCAATATAAACATCCTAAGGGATGTTGTCCCATCATGTCACATTTATAGGAGTTTGGGATGTATATTCTAAATCCACAACTAGCAAAAAGACAAACATCAAGAAGATTACCTTATCCTCAAGGTAATCCCAGATAGTTCCATTAGCAACAACACTATTATCTCTAAGTGGAACTCCACCACAACCATATGAGCAATATCAATAGTGGCACCAACCAAAATTGTGGGGGATGCCACCACCAAGGCAGCAGTACCCTTACAGGCAACCAAATGCATATGAATATTACATTCAATAACCCCTGTCTCCATGGAACTCTTCCAGTCACGTTTCTCCTTTCCAACATCACTACTACCCTCTCAAATACTACTGAGCTCATTCTCCACATTCTAGGAGGGATACCACATTTTATCCTTATCCTCCTCTTGTTCTTGCACTTGTTCCTCCACTCTTAACATAGCTATCGCTTGCTTCATCCATGCAAGGTGAACTTCCAACCTAGCCACAACAACACAATGCTACTAGGGCTATTAATCTACAACCAACTCATGAACCGAGGGGTTCAAAACCTCATGCTCATAAAAGATCATTCTTCTAATCCAACAATCCTACTAAGCCCTCACAGACAAGGTGACTGGTCATCCTACTCCTACCTCTTCCTTTGCAAACCATTCCATCAGGTCCCCTTCAAACCAAATGCTACCCAAAATCCATATTGTTATGATCACTCATGTTGTATCTGATTGGATCCAAATTGGCAACCTTCCCAAGAAATTAGTTGATCCCAAGATTCTTCTTATCTATTGACAGATTGCTAGGAATGAATCATGTAAAGCTCTTCTTAATTTAGGCTTTAGTGTGAACTTGATTTCTCATGAGATGTATACTGCCTAGAAGCTATCACCTCTCAAGAAGAGCAATAGCAAATTAAAATTGGCAGATCAATCCATCGTTGTTCCATTGGAACTAGTCGAAGACATTGTGACCACTATCTATGGGTGGCCTTATCTTGCTAATTTCCTAATAATCAAGGTTAAGAACTATAAGGGGGACTTCCCATTCATTATGGGAAGGAGATGGTTGAGCACTATTGATGCAAGAATGAGCATAAGAGATCTCTCCCTAGAGATATCTAAGGAAAATACATTTGTAAAGATCGAGAAGAGATAAGTTCCATGCATATCGTATAGTAATATAGGATGCAATTTTGTGTAAAAACTTTGGTCTATGAAACAAGCATCTATTTTTGCATGCAAGTAGTGTGCACATGAAGCAGATATTCAAAGGTGTTTGTACACAACAACCACAAAACAAGAGGGCACCTAGTGGCTATCTGCTAATTCTGACAGCAGCCACAAAACAAGAGGGTACCCAGTTCCTATTTGCTGATTTTGACAGTACCATAATGTGCATGGAACCTACTAAGAGCCTAACATGTACTTATGTCACAAGCATGGATGAACTAGAGCAGTTTTATCACCAACTCTTTGATAATGAAAATGATGATACCAATTAGGGAGAATTGGAGATCCTTGAGAATTTCAAATAAGAGCCCATAGAGTTGAAAACTCTACCTATCGGCCTAGAATATGCATTCTTGAAAAATGGCAATTTGGTTATACTTGATGCCAAACTTGCTTCCAAATAGAAATAAAAATTGTTGGAAGTGGTCAATAAACAACCAACAACCTTTGCTTGGTCATATCGTGAACTCACTGGAATTGATCCATTGATATGCTAACATCACATTTACATGGATCTATCCATTAAGCCAAGGAGGCAACTACAACGATAATTGAACCCAAAATTGAAGTAAATTATAAAAGAGAAGATTGAGCAACTTCTTAAGGTATGGTTCATCTACCCCATTATGGATAGCAAGTGGGTCAATCCACTCATGATAGTGCTAAAGAGAGGTGGTAAATGATGGGTTTGTATTAGCTTCAGGCTATTAAACATGGCAACATTCAAAGATCATTTTCCATTATCATTTGTTGATCAAGTGTTGGACACCATATCTAGGCATTACTATTATAGTTTTTTGGATGGTTATAGTAGCTATAACCAAATCTAGATTGCACAAAAAGACTAGGCCAAAACAACATTCATGAGTTCTTGGAGGACCTTTTCATATCATAAGATGCCTTTTGATATATGCAATGCTCCTACCATCTTCCAATGTCTGGTCTTAAGCATCTTTCAACAGCAAATCAATAGCAGAGTGAAGGTCTTTATAGATGACTTCTCCGCTTATGATGCTACATTTAAGCAAGCCTTAGACCTCCTTGAGCAAGTACCCAAAAGATGTGTGGAAAAAAACTTGCAACTCAATTGGCAAAAGAGGTATCTTATGGTCCAAGAAGGCATTATATTGGGATGAAAAATTTCACAAGAATGGATTGAGGTAGATTGCAAAAAGATAAGGATCATCCAAAGAATCACTCGTCAACCAAAAATTATAAAAGACGTTTGATCATTCCTTAAACACATTGGCTACTACAGGTGATTTATAGAGAATTTCTCTAAGATTGAAAAATCATTGGTTGAGCTAACAAAGAAAGATACTCCCTTTATCTAGAGTAAGGAATGCAAAAATGCATTCCAAAGCCTCAAGTAGAAGCTCGTAGAGACTCTAATTCTATAAGCACCTGATTGGTCCATATCATTTCATATTAGGACGGATGCATCTAACTATGCCTTGGGGGCCATGCTTATGTAGTTGGCTAATAAGAAACATCCATGTTACATCCATTATGCAATTCAAAGCATTATGGGTGCACAATTGAACTACACCACCATAGAAAAAGAATTGATGGTAGTGGTGTTTGCTCTCAAAAAGTTCAATTACTATGTGCTTGGATATAAAGTGTTTGCACACATGGACGATAGTGCCATCTGCTTTCTTATGAATAAGCCAATCTTGAGCCCCCATGTTATACAGTGGTTGGTGATCTTGGAGGAATTTGATCTTACAATGGTAGATTGAAAGGGAACTAAAAATAACAAAGAGGAGGAAAGCCCATTGTTTGATCTATTTCATGTTGAATTTCTCTTTGTGGGTGCAATAAATGAACAAATGCCTATAGAACCAAAATGGTATGATGAAATCCTCACCTATCTTCTCACTCAGGAGATGGCACAAGATCTAGACCATAGGTAGAAACCACAATTTCTTCATCAGGCTAAACACTTCATGGAAATCAACGAACACCTTTATAAGGTGTCTATTGATGGCCTGGTTCGTTGGTGTGTACCCATGTAAATCAATTGCACATTTTCCAAGATGCTCATGAGGGTCCTTGTGGGGACCACTATGCTGGAAGATGCACAACCATAAAAATTCTAATGGTAAGATACTGTTGGCCTACAATCTTTAGGGATGTCCACTAATTTGTTTGATCCTGTGAGTCTTGTCAATGAGATGATGGGATGATCACATGTATGAAGGGTCCTCAATAGTGGATTCAACCACTAGAATCATTTGACATATGGGAAATAGCATGGGTTCCATCACACCCATGTCTAATGGGAAGGCATATATAATCATTTCTATTGACTACTGTACCAAATGGGCAAAAGTAGCAACCATAATCGACTGTACATCATCCTTTGCTGCTTGATTTGTACAACCAAATGTTGTCAACAGGTTTGGGGTGCCACCTACATTGATTTTTGATAATAGAACCCATTTTAAAAGTGCTACTTTTTAAAAAATCATGCAATGCTTGGGGGTTGAACATAAATTAACAACACCCTATCACCCCTAAGCCAATGGTCAAGAAAAGGTGACTAACATGGAGATTACAAAGATTGCAACAAGAACTATTAGCAAGTATAGAAGAGACTGGAGCACAAAACTTAGTGATTGCCTTTGGGCCTACTACTCAATATGGAAACTCTCTATTGGCTACTCTCCCTATGAGTTGGTGTATGGAAAACTTCCAACACTCCCAATTCAATTCAAATTCCATGCACTCTCAATAGCTTGTGACCTAGATCTTAACCTAAGGCTGGCACAAAAGGAAAGATTAATCAACTTAATGTGTTGGATGAAAATTGATTAGTAGCCCTATCCTTGAATGAAGTGCACAAGGCATTCAATAAACAACATCATGACCTTAGGATACAGAAAAAGAAATTCCAAGTGGGAGATAAGGTTCTATACTGGAACATCACACACGTACCTCAACGAACTAAGTTCTAAACATTATGGGAGGGGCCTTATATAATTGATGAAATCTTTCCTTTTGGGGTCATGATCATATACAAACCTAAAAGGCCAACCAAGAAGAAATTGGTGAACATCCAACAAATAAAGCCTTTCCACAAGCCCAAGCAAGCTAGCGCAACAAATACCTTAACAGATGGACAACCATGCTCAATTTTTTGGATCTCCTCCTTCCAACTCAATCATGAGGGAGATGGCCATTTGTGCTAATCATATATGTGGCTTCTTAGTTTTTCTATTTTTATTTTACACATTTTTTATTTTAAAAATTTTTCCTATTTTATACCATTTTTTGTTTTACATCATTATCAATACATTTAAATTTTTCTTGAATATTTTATGCTTTCTTATATATTTTACATTATTTTAGTGTGATTTTCTAATTTTTGTTAATAAGCATGCTTTATGCCAATAGGATACAATGGTGTTGTAGTTGTTGCTAATGGTGGTTTGTGCTTAATGTTTTGTTTGCTAGTGTCTAGTTTCTATTTCTGAATTTTTGTACTAATGGCTAAGACATGGTTTCTTTTTTATGGAACAGGTAGTGAGTCCATGACATCCACCCATCCACAAACTCTATGGTTTTTCTTATTTTGGAAGTATGAGGTCCTTGTCATTAAATAAAATTTTAATGAATTTATGACCTTGGTAGTTTCCAAAATTGGGAAGGATTCAAAGGTTTGCATAGGGTGTGACTTTAAGGGGACTCAATACTCTTTGTACTCTTCTACTTACTTAGGTGCATGAGTGTTTGCATAGACTTCTTACCATTCCGTGTTAACCAATAATAGGAAGTTGAATAAGTCTTTGCATGGTATGGTTTCCATCTAAGAAAAAAATAAAATAAAACAAAATAAAATAAAATAAAACATGATGGAAATTCAAAACACACACCTTAGATAAATAAACAGGCTACAAGCACTAGTTATGAGACTAGAAAGACATGTTACCCATGCCTAAAGGTTCCCTCTAACTAAGGTCCTCTCTTACTTTCTACTTCTCTTTTCTTCTCTTTAAGGAATGATGGTTGTTCTATAGAAACACTCTTATGTCTTAAGGGGATGGATCGGTCTTGGAGTGGCAATGTGAAGTGACTAAAAGTGGTTGGTTTTGGTCTAGACTAAGGATGGATCCTCTAAGGTCATTTAAAAATAAATCCACAAGGGACTTCTTATGACCTTAATTTGGAACTCCATTCCACCTTCTCCATCATCCATCCATGCTACCCATAACTCACCTCATTGCTGATGTCCATGTTCTTATTCAGTGTTGTTTTTTGATGTACTTGAATTCTTTGGTAGAATCTTCTAGGATTTGGTCCTTAACTTTCATTAACCATTAATCATCTATGGGGCCCACGGACTCCTTAGGTTAAGGTTATGCAAGGGCAAACAAGGCATGTGCCTACTTTGGGGAGGAGCCACTTGCATATCTCTTGTTTGGGTTTGTTAAGCACCTTATCCTTAGACATTTTTTGCAATCAGAATCTTTCATACATCCATCTTCTACATTTGACCATGTGCTTCTTTACATATTTTCTTTACTTCACACATTCTCCATCAAATTTTTGATTTTTTAAGCTTCCAAAGATCCTCTTCAATGATTTCATCATATTCTTAGCTTTTCTAGGACTTCATGGACACCAAATTCATTTAAAAATTTCTTATATTTTTTGAAATATTCAAAATTGAAAATTTTGTTTATGGACCTTGTAAACGAGGTCTTATGAATGGAGCCCATGCGTATATGAGGGCCCATATACATGGCCCCATTGACGTAGCATAAAACTATGCATGACCCTTAGAAATTTTCACATTTGCTCATAAATGCCAAGGGAGTTTTTCAAATTTTCAAAGCCTAGAACCTTCCAAAGCCCATAACTTCCTAATTGTTTATCCAAATCACTCCATTCTTTAACACTATAGCTCCCAAAGGTAAGCTCTTAGTTGTGGGGGCCACAAATATTCCATTTTTGACAAAAATATTTTCACCATTTTTCTAACTCCTACAAAGTTTTAATTAAGAAATCAATAATTAAACATCAAATTATAGAAGTTAAACCCTTCTAATGAGCTCCAGTGACACTTATAATAAAAGTTAATTAATAAAATAAGAATAAAATAATCAATTTTTCATGGTCCAATCGTAGCCAAGGATATCTAACTAACAAGATAAGGTATTCAAATATTCAAAGTTACACATTATATCTACTAATCCGTGGATGTGTTGTGACCATAGATGACACCAAAAGGCAAACACACGTGGGAAGAAGGACTGTCTCAACTAAGGATGAAATGGCCAAGAATGAGAAGGGGCCAAGAATAGGCCAATGAAGAGCTAATTATAACCCATGCTATGGGACCTCTTAGGGAAGGGTTGAAGTGGAATCCATTCGTCAGATTCTAGAACCAGCAGTAGTAATGAAACATTCCCACCTAGATGAGGCACCAGCTCAGCAAGATAACCTTGAGGTGACCTTGATAGAGGCTTGCTTAAAATCAAATCAGGTCAAGGGAGGTCCAGAAGATGGTGCTCCATAAGTTAAACTTTGACTCTTTCCTGGAGCAAGCACCTAAGGAGGTATAGGACCAACTGAAGATCTCTTCCATGTGACCAATTATCACTTCTATTAAGGAGTGGTATATGGAAGAGACATTCTTATTTTGGAACAACAGGCAAGCTGGTTCAATAGTCAAAATCAAGGACATCTTCATGTCCTACTTAGAGCAAGCCATTGCTAAGGCACTTGGGTTGCCTGAAACTAGGATGAATCTCGCTGATATTCTAATGCAAGTAGATCCTAACATAAAAAAGGAATGGGTTTAGCAGTCCTATGGTGTCAACTGCAAGGAGTATGATGTGCTCACACTGGTAGAAAGAATCCACTACAAGATTGCAACCTTTCACTTAAACCCAATGGTGAGGCCCATCAAGATCACTGCTTTTTCTATCTGTACATGTGCTATTCTGAGTGGGAGATTCCCCATCAACCTTCCATATTTGATCTATCTGGAGATAGAGAAGTGGTTTAAGAAGAATGAACATGGAAGGAAGGCCCTGCTCTTCCCATGCCTTATCAGAAAACTATGTTGAACAAGAGGAATAGTTTGCTATATGAATGATGTTGTCCAATGTGTGCTAATCGCTAATTAGGTGAAGATGATGAAGGACAAAACACTCAGAACAATCATTCATGAAGAGAAGCAACGACCACCACCTCCACTTGCCACTTAGAAAATTATACCAGATGTCATTGCAACATTCCAACAATTGCATGAGTACTAAGAATGGTTCTTTAGTGAGTAAGAGCACAAGCAGGCACAAGTGGTGGAGACCCATCTATGTATTGGCTAGTGACGAGTCACCTAAATGAGGTGGCCCAAAAAGTTAGCCTTATAGGAGGAGGTGGATCCATTTTCTCTTCCCAACGAATGTAGTTGTCCATGAGGTTGAATCTTAGTGCTAAAGGTCATGGTATCTCTCTTAGAATAGTAGCCACTCCGAGAGATTTTTGAAAACTTCGTGACATTCTCACTATGCTTGGAGGAAGGTAAGGGGGAAAAAATAGTTATGATATAGCACCAAGCGAAAGAAGCAATAGCATAGGTGGTTGTTGATGGGATTGTCAAAATACTCAATGCACCTGGAACATTTGTATGAGATGTCACTGCACTTAAAGATGTGTAGATGTCCACAAGGACCATAAGTGGAAAATTAAGTAGAGCACAACATGAAGAATTGCTAGACCAATTGGTAGGAACTGGGCAATTGATTTTGGATGTCTTTGATCTTCCAAATAGTATCACTGCAACCTAGTCGGAGTTGCTAAAGGCAAGGGGCAAGAACATTATTTTGAAAGGGCAACTTGAAACAACCAAGGAGCTAAATGAACACTTGGCTATTGAAGTGGCTGAATTAAGAGTCTAGATTGTCGACCCTGCATTTCTCATCCTAGCATTAACAAGTGATGAAGCTCTTGAATAGCTTCACACTAGATTGAAAGGGGTTAAGGATGCAATGGAGACGGTGATGTTTTATTGATCCTTGGTAGAGGCCACCCAGCACAAGATTTAGAAGGCCTTAAATCTAACCCACCAGAAGAATGTGCAGTTGATCATAGAAAACCATCACCTATGAAACATTGATGCACATAAACAATAGTTAATTGATTTTATCCATCAATAGTAGGAGCAACTAACCAAAGCAAACATAGAGTTAAGGATATTAGTAGTTAAGAATAGAAACCTCTCCATGGAGGAGGTTGGTGCCGTTTGCCAGAAGACTACAATAGAGGTAGCACTTGGAAATAAGAGGCTCTCAAATTTAAGAGAGTCAAGGATCACTACAGAGACCAAGTTGGCCTATGGAAAGAAGTAAGTGAAAAACATTTTTAAGTGACAAAGGCAAAGGTGAATGAGATCCTCCACCAACTCCAACATGGATGCGAATTGTGGCAACCCATCACTGATGGGATTGATTAGTATAATAAAGCAGAAATTCACCTAAAGGAGTTACAGATAGTGAAAATGACAAAATACATGGAGTTGGCCAATCTCTAATACATGAACCTAGCTATGTTGACTGCCAGATGGTTGTAGTTAGAATTAGAAAAGTAGGTGGCCAGCTTGTACTTATTGTGCAAGGTTGAGTTCAAGTAGCAAAAGGACATCAAGTAAAGGTTTGCGATGGCAAACATTGAACTTGAGGTTCTTAAGGGAAAATACACTAATAAGATATCTACTATCAAGAACCTAGCCAAAAGAATGAATGACTACTAGGAGCTATAGAATGTAGTGAGGGCATTTGATGTTAAATGCAAATAATTCACTACCTAGTTTGTCAATGTTAAGGAGTTGTTCCTAGTAATGCCCTATCTATGGGATATCCCCATTCCACCCCACATTGATGATGCCACATGGACTGTGAATGATCCTTGAAGTAAGAAGGAGAAGATAAAAGCAATACTTAATGCCTTTCACCTTTCACAAGAGGTTACAGTCACAGTAAGATAACCACATCTACCTCAACCACCATGCACACTTGAACTCAACAAAGGTCCTTTAGAACCTCAAGAGCCTCCATCACCTAGGATTTTTTGATCTTCTTAACCACCTTCATGATATCAAAGGATGTGCTATCTAGTTTTGAGTAGTCATGTCATGGTGTTCAATTTTGTGCCATGAACACCATCAATTTTATAATGATGTTGATTTGTACACTCAGGCACTCAATTTTGTTATGTCAGTATGTTATGTTAAGAGTCAATCAATAATCCCATACCTTCCTAATTTGTAAAGGAACTTGAAGGCGAGTTTTCATTCAATTGTAGGAGCATGATGAAGAGTCAAAGTGTCATGTCAATGGGCCCCTATTGATGTGGCCTCGTTAATGGGCCCCCATTGACATGGCCCCACCTACGTGGTGTTTCCTCATCAATGGGGCCAAAGAGATGTAGCGTTTGTTGCATTTATGAGGCCCTGTCAATGTAGCTCCACAATAAAGTCTATAATATGGGCTCACCAACAATGTTTATGGAAGATCAAGTCATAGTTGTAGTAGAGCCCTTGTAGTTTTGTCGTTTGAGAGTTAGAATATTTCTTTGAGTGCTCATAGCAAAGTTAGAAAGTATACAGATCTTTATTCATGCATTGATGTACCTGAGCACACCAATGTGAATAGAAATAAAGATGAGCCTTTTAATCAAACCTTGCAGCACTTGGAATAGATTAATGATTTATTTTTATATTTACTATTTTCATTAATTATGTAATTAATTATGCTAAACTAGACTTCAATTGATTAATTAAGTAATTAATCTAAATAGATTAAACACATAAGTACGGAAGCTTCGAGCATAACATACAACACTTGGTAATCCCAGTAGTGCTTAATGCTTGGTAGCCCAGTAGTGTTGTATGCATTCAGGATGTGTACAGAAAGTGGGACCAAATACTTCTGTTAGGATTAATTAGAGATTAATTAGTTAGTTAGATTAGATTAGCTATTAAATTACTTCATTTCTCTATTTTAAAAGCACCAGGAACATAAAGCATAAAATAATAATAATCATATGCCTCAATTACACTTAACCATACCTTTGTACATCACAAGTGTAATTGGGAAAACAATGAATGATTGTTAGGGCAAGTTCATTTCCTAGAGGCTAGTGTACCGAAAGACATAAAGTCCACAGAATTTGACCAAATCGCATGTGAGCACTTAGTGATTCGTATGGTTGAGTGTAGGGGTACTTGTTACTCATCACTTGGGATGTACCTATATTAAAATTATTTCTAGGTATTAGCATAATGGTAAAATTCTTGATTTAAAAGTTCCAAGCCATGGGTTTGATTTTGATGGACAATGCTAAGTTATAAAGTTCTAATTGAACTATATATCTTAAGGTATACCTATATTACAATTATTTGGGGTTTTAACACCTCCCCAACCCAATGGTAAGACTCTTGATTTGAAAGCTTCAAGTCATGGGTTCAATTCTAGTGGGTAATGTTGATTTGAAAAATGATATAAATTTTGTTAAAATTGGGATCTTTTTTCCTACTAATAATTAATTTTTTTCTTATTTTTTCAAAGCATCAATTGTAAGATTGTATAGTTGAATAGATAGTTCTAAAATCAAAAATTTTTTTCTTTCCATAAAGTTTTTTATATTTACTTAGAGCCAAGCTTGTGATGTATTTTGAATATTCTTTACTCATTATTAATATTCTTTTAGGGTTTGACAACACCCCTTTTCCCCCCAATAAAGTTCTTGTTGGACTATATATGTCTTGAGGTGTACCTATATTATAATTATTTCACCTCCTCTCATTCCACTGTGCATCCCATCCCTCCTCCCCACCCCTCCTCCCCCTCATGAGGGCCCCTCACCCCTAAAAAATGCATGTTCAAATTATTAATGCTCTGACATCATACAACTAACATGATATTTTGATAGAACTTATCATAAACAAAATGGTCTCAACACATCTTTTGGGATTAAACCTTTGAGCTATATAATAATAGGTCTTATGTTCTAGTTGAGGGAGCTATGTCTAACTTACATAGAATATTGTGTGTAACTAGTCAATGATATTATAACAACAATAACTCATTAGCTTGTTAACTAATAGGTTGCAAACTTACCAATAAGAGCTGGTTTAATTATTTATTAGAAGGTTGTTAGAATGTAAAAACTATTTGATTATATGTATTCCATGACACATAGCTAACATGATACTTTTGTAGAACTTAAGCAAAGCATGTATAATGGTGTTAATTCAACATTCTCATTAGAATCAAGCCTATGACTTACAATCTGCAAGTTGCATGTTCTAGACAAGTGAGCATTACCTACAAACTAGCTTAATTAGTTTATTTATTGTTTGAAAACTATTTTGTAGGTAAGAGGTTGTCTTACTAACAATGAAGGGTTAGCCTAGCGATAAGACTCTTGATTTGAAAGTTTCAAATAATGGGTTCAATTCTAGTCAACAATGATAAGTTATTTATCTTACTCTATATCTATATTATAATTATTTCAATAATGAGATATTACCCTAGTGGTATGACTCTTGGACTAGTAACCCTATGTCATAGGTTCAATTTTATTAGGTAGCGTTGAGTTATAAACTTCTATAAATCTTGGAATGTACCTATGCTCCACTTATTTTGGATTCCAACACCCCTACAATTATTTTAAGGTTCCAACACCTCTTGCATGCCCACCTCGCCACCCCCACAAACCCCCACCCCCTGGCCCCCCACCTTTTATGTTCTACCTAAGTTTTACACCAATGATAGGTAGCTCAAGTGGTTAGCTTATTGTCTAATTATGCAAGAGGTTTTAGTTTACCTCATACTTAAGGTATTGTTATATTCATCTATAATTCTTCTAAGTATCATGTTTGTTATCTATCTTGGGATATACTTATAATAATTCTTTCTAGTTTTAACACCTTCATACCTAATTTTTACCAAATTAGTGTCTTAGTTATATATTTTAAGAGTCTATGGAGTCAAAAAATTGCAAGTTCCATAACAATGAGGTGTTAGCCTAGTGATACAAGTTTTGGCCTAGTACCCCAAGTTATGAGTTCGATTCTATTAGGTAGCACTGAGTTATA